>CM067372.1:144732005-145012753 GCA_034401795.1 Chaetoderma sp. LZ-2023a
ATGACACGTGTGTTTTGTGTCGCATCTCTCCGGAATATACAAAGACCGATTTCGTGAGCCGGTGGAATGTTCACATTCCAGTGGGGCCGTGCAACCATTGTCGCGGAGATTAAACCACATCGTCTCGTTCCGGATGTTCGTGTTACCGGTATGGCGGGCCATTAGTCAATTTAGGAGTCTAGACATAATTTATAATTAAAGATAAGAACAAACAATGGTACTCGTTTGCAGTTATGAGAGAGAATATAAGTATATAGAACTAAGTTGGTGTCTTGTAGCGCGGATCGGCTGGACGGGTACGGATCATCCCAGCTCAGCTGGGTACGGGACGGCTGCTCCCGGTACGTTCCAAGCACGCCCCCCCCCCCCCCCCCCCCCTTAGTAGGATAGTACGTGTATATAACGCCATATAAGAGTCCGTGAGATCGTGTAGTGCGCATGCGCGTGCATCAGAGCTTCCCTGACGACACATGTCAGTGTTGGGAGAGAATGCATCCTAAAATGTACCGAGTAGGTGCATGCAATTTCTTTAAACTGTATCATCCTCGTCGTCCGTGTTACCTATCAGGACCGGAATGAAACGAGGAATCTAAAACCGTTTACCTTTTTAAAATGGGACCAGAAATGGCCTAGATATCCTTATTTAGCACCTTAAATTATCTTCAAAATATTGAAAGCGTCATAAAGCGTGTGTACTAAATGAATGGGGAGGATGCCCATCGCGTAATAACGCCCTCGCCCTTTCAGTCTGCACGCTGATTGGCTACAGATCGCCCGCTGATTTGACTGAGCGTCCTGCCTATGACGTCACGAGTAGTATAAAAGGAGGGCAAAATCAAGAATCGAGACCACACTTCGGCGAGAGAGAACAAGTGGTAGGTTGTGTGGCCAGAGCAGTGCGTGACGTGGGCAACTGCTATTTGACTGTTGGTTACCCTACAACCACAGTAGTGTCTCTCGGATTTCAGTTCTTAGTCTCTGGCTTGCAATCGCCGCATCCACATCTAAGTTTGTGTACGCCCTCAGACGGCCATCCGGGGGCAACTAATTGAATAGAAGAAGAGACCCTCACTTCCAACACTTCAGAGGAGCCTTCCTGCGGATGGGCCATCGTGGCCCTAATGTAACAGCTCGTAGTATGTAGAATGAGTGGTGATTCTTGGTGGACAACTCGTCAGATCTGCCAGACCACGGTGAAAAGTGGCGAACAAATTCCGCGAAATGTGTCATGTGTGATATTTAACATTTTGACCACAGTCTAGTGGGACATTGCCTGGTGTGCCGCAAGAGCTATGCGGTGCACCATGTATTGTGTACACAGAAGATGCACATGCCTTTTATCATTATAACTTTCAGCTGTAGCCCTTCATTATTATCACGGTGCAGCTTTCAACTTCTGATATAGTACGGAACTTTTTCAACAATCTGCTTAAAAAAAATATATATATATATATATATATATATATATATATATATATATATATATATATATATATATATATATATATATATATATATATATATATATATATATATATATATATATATATATATATATATATATATATATATATATATATAAGCTAATATGACTATCTAATAGACATCCGCATCCGCATCCGCATCCGCAATCGTTCTTCTTCACCGTCTTTGAGAGTGATCCGCATCAACAGTCTGTCTACGGATACTTCCCAGTAACTCCAGAATCGTGCCATCTCGCGTTCCTCATCTGTGACACAGCATCTACAGTGATTTATGAATTTCTTCCGTACCGATGACTAATAGGTACTCATTTAACTGTATTTTCATATTATTGTATTTATTTGTTTCTTAACCGGTACTGATGACTAATAGGTACCGACCGGTCGTCTGAGACCGCATTTTATAGTTTATTTCTTTACTGTATATATTATCCTTATTTTTATGCTCATGACTAACGGATACCGCAAGGTCGTGTAGTTATATATGGCAGAGGCCATCCTAGTAACTTGTGTCATTTATTTTATATAAAAATACTAGGACAGCAGTATGCTAGGCTACACCATACAGCAACAATAAAACCGCATCACCTTTTTCCCCAGCATCAATTTTATACTCAGGTCACTGTTCATGTTCGCATTATGCGAACCTGACATGTGATCGACTAAAACTTGCTATTTTAGCTCGTTAGGGTAGGTTTAAAAGGTAGTTAGGGATAACCACTCTGTAAGAACCTCTTTTCTGGATGTAGTGGATATGCAACACCGCACACTGACAAGTTGGTGTAAAACTGGCCAATCACCTTAGAGCCTTCTTATTAATATATGAGTGATTGTCTCTTTGTACGCTCCTCCAGCCGCAAGGCTTATTAATTGGCTGGACCTCCCATCGCCACGTTGGTATGATCTGACTACGGAAATTATTGGGGTTTCCGAGCGGTGAAAACCAAAGTGTCGATTTCGCAAACACCCCCTCTGTATCTTCGGATACCAGTTAGCTTAGATATCCATGCCAAAGTAAGAAGCACTGAAAACATTATAGTATTTTAACTAGCCAGCAGTGCATCTCTGGGCATCTTAACATAACGCTAAAGACACATAAATGTTAAACACCATAATGCAGGTGATGGACCGGACATGGATCTCCATCTAACGCTTTAAAGCGACTGGGTGCGGTCTTGGAACCCACCACGCCATCATGGGAAAGGCACTACAGTTGGATATCCGTCTTTGACTCACCACCATAAACATATTTCCGCTTTTCAAATGTTTATGTAACTATGACTTGTCCTAGTGATGTTGTATGTGGTTGCGGTGTGATTGGTAACAGAATCGTTATATGATTCTGATGCTAACTCACTGTAGCATGTCTGCACGCTGCCTCTCTGAGAGGGATGCTCCGTAAGGTGACCATATGAACACGGAACATCTTCGCAAGTCAGGATCATGTATTAAAGGTAGGTAGAAATCCTTGCCACTTGTGGCCAAAGCCTGGGAATGGACCAAAGAACTAAATGTTAGTTCAAGATCTAGCAGAAGGACCACATAAATAAAGCGGCAACTACCAATACAGTATCTTTCACCTACATAAGGTGACGGTGTTGAATTATATTGAAATCATCCGCCCCATGTTCACGTAATACAGCGTGCATCACAATAACTTATAATTTCACTAGGTTGACTCGCGCTACACACTTAGCATATGTTTGAATAAGAGAGTGTCCCTTTTTGCCAGCTCTCTTCCTCTGCTTCGACGTTGAAGGCATTTTCCTGTGACGGAGGCCCGCGCGAGGCACTCTCCTCTTGCAAATAATAAAATTTTGTTAGGGTTATAATGGTTTATATTAAATTTCATAAGTGAGCCATTAGGACTCTCCCTTGCAGGGATACCTCGCGGATATATAAGGATCAGTGAGGTACCTCTGATGAGCCCGCATTAAACAAGACACCAACGTAGTTCTATGTACGATATTTTCTCTCATGCTAGCAAACGAGTAGCATTCTTTGTTGTATTACTTACTATTTGATTATGTCTAGGCTCCTATATTGAGTAATGGACCACCATACCGGTGACACAAACAGTCGGGACAAGACAGTGTGGTTCAATCTCTGCGACAATGGTCACATGGCCCCACTGGAACATTATCATTCCACCGGCTCTAGAAGTCTGTCTTTGTATTTTTCGGAGTCGCGAAACGAGATCCGTAACCCGGAGAATAACCGATGCTAACCAGCCATCTTGCTCGTCATGGATATATGGTGAAATGGACCGGAATAGATGGACGGACCAGCGTGTACCACTGGAGGTTACAAGTGGTATCAGCAAGAGTATTCGCCGATCAGTGAGGGGACTTTCCGCAATGCTGCGCAGGCGGGTACCAACTACATCACATGTGATGTGGGGCTCGAACGAGAAGTGAGCCCACACCTACACTCAACACCCGCACGTTCCAGTCTCCTTCATCAGATGACCAGCATTCATTAGACCTGGAAGTGGCCTCTTGTGATAGGGGAGCCACGCATGTTGTTACCGATCATGAACTAAATTTCCCCGGTGCGGAATCACCAGCCCTGTATCAGCAAGAGTATTCGCTGATCAGCGAGGGGACTTTCCGCAATGTCTCGCAGGCGGGTACCAACTACATCACATTGTCGGACATCCGCGATAGGCATCTAACACCTTTGCCAGATCGTGGTCGACCACGACAAGGACCCCTATGGGGGCACATCAATACTTCATGCCCAATGCATTCACCTGCACCATCAGGTGACCAATGGCCCGCCCATCATGCACCGTGTCCCGTATCACCTCCTATATGAACGTCGTCACCATATTATCCATCGCCACCACGTTACGACCTATGGAATGCGGGAACACAGTTGCCTAATTACACCAGAAGACCTACACTAGGGTTGGGCGATTTTTCGATATTATCGTGAATATCGCGATATACCAAATACCGATACCGAAATCGTCATAATTTCGAAAAATCGTAAATATCGTCAATACCGACAGGACGATATTGCACTTTTAACTGTGAGCATAATATAAATAACTAAGTTAGAAATGTCATGCTCTTACCTCTATTCGGTCCAGTAATAGTCTTTAAGTAATAATCCAGTCTTTGTCTAAGGTAATAAAAACTTAATAAACTCCAAAATAATCTGTGTTCATTTAATTCATGGTTTGTTTGCGCAATGAAGTTAATGCGTGTTCCTTGCTCAATCTTTTGACAGTTGTCGTGAGGTAAAGATAACACAAAATACAACACAAGAACAGAAGAAAATCCTTTATTTTTCTTATTTGTGATGAATACGGTTAGTTGCATTACATTCGTTGCTTTAAACTGTATATTGAAGGGTGTCAATGGCGATCTCAATGCAACAAATTTAATGAAAATAACTTGTGGACACCACCAATTTGAAATACATGTTATTCTATGTTTACACCCTAACTCCACACCCCACCCAAATGACGATATATCGTGATACCGTGGTATTTTAATGAGATACCGATATCGTCATGCCTTGATCAATATCGCCCAACCCTAACCTACACCACCATACAGCACGCACCACCCCGTCACTCTCCTGGACCTCCTCAATATGAAGAACGCCAGAAACAGCGACCAGTAGAACTTCCGTGACACATACATAGTATGCCTCCATCAGTCTATAGACCAACACCTGTCATACCGCATCAGGGCGGTATTCAGTGGAACCTACTCATATGAATCGCACTGAACATCATCAGCGGGAATTACATTCGCAGACGTGGTATCAGCGAGACCATCAGCGGGATAAACCATCAGCAGCACCACCAATACGCAGACCAGCATCCACGCTTAATCCATTTTCCCTTGTACTGCCACCAGGATTCGCGGCTATAGTACCATATCATGGCCATGGCTGAGTCATTCTCCCTCCCGAATTCAGTGGGGAGAGTGACTGGGCCAATTACAAGTGCCAATTTGAAATCATTAGCCGCACCAACCGATGGACAGATCAGCCAATGGGAGAGTATCTGGCTGCCAAACTGTCAGGCAAAGCTTTAAAGGTCCTGGCAGATTTGGGGTCAGACATCACGCCAACTTACATGGAACTGGAAAGCGCATTGTCGGAGAGATTTGAAGACATCGTGCTCGGGGAAACAAGTCGTCTCCAGCTCAAGAACTTGAATAGATGAGCTGAGGAAACCTTGCCAGAGTTAGCAAGTCATATCCGACGACTAATTATGCGTGCATACCCAAGCACTAATCACAAGGTAGTAATGCATCTTCATCTCGATACATTCATCGACACGTTGAGCAGAGAGCCCACTTTAAAGGAAAAGTTATTTCTTTTAGAACATCACAATCTTCAGTCGTTAACAGCAATGGCTGTCAGGATTGAAAACTTCTTAGAGCGGGAAAAAGTCAATTGCCGCCAATTGCATCCTATCAACGAATTGAACGATGCACACCTCCTAATCGCCACCGACAACGCATCTGCATCTTCATCCGCATCAACAACAGACCCGCACACCACAACACAACAAGAACACCCCACCAGTCAGAATCACACGCCCAGAGGAAGAAGCGTGGCCAGTCCCATCGGGGAGGCCACAACAATGCCCCATGATGCAGAGACCAGCACAACAACAACAACCGACAGAACATCCACGATAGGTTAGAAGTGATAACAAAGCAGATTTCAGCACTCACCAACTTAGTTACCACACTCAGCAACACAGTCGACAACACGACCAGCACCAAGTAACGTGATGACACACACACAACCACCAAACGCAACTTTTGGATGTGGTCAGCTGGGCCACGGGAAGGAACGGTGTCCGCACCGGCCTCCCTCTACAACACCAACAGCTGACCGACGTTCACCACAGTCAGGGCCCCCGGTAAACTAGAATGGGCACTGATTACAGAGTCAATTCAGTGCTCACTCCTGCAACCTGGCTCAACTATGGTCTCCAGACAACAACGTCAGGTGGACGCATCTACAGCACTAAACACTATTTCAAGAACAATATGCAACAACACGCACCCGGTTTCACAAAATCTGCGAAATGTTGTGACCACACAACAACGGCATCTCACAAACCCTCTTTCCTATGTAAAACGGCAGTGGCTGGTTGTAGCACCCCCACTGAAACAACATTTGTACAAGCACCATGACCCACCACCAAAGCACTTAACACCCGGTGCCCCTTGGTGGTATACAATTCAGGAGTCATGACAGCATCACCCAGCGCATCCAACAGCAGCAGTAATGACATGGATAGCAGCTAGCACACCGCATCTTGGATTCGCAAAAAGAAGCATCACAACAAGGGCGACAGACAACAGCATCGCCACTGCATCAACTAAACATCCAAAGATGCATTGTCCTATGTGGTTGGCACAGGTATCCCTCTGACGCCACCGCGCCAGTCCTGTCCACAACTGCTGTGTACACAAATTCACAGTACATCCCCACCGCATCAACGACACCACCATTGCTACCCCAGCTCCGTCATCACCTAAGCCATCACAGCAGCAGCGTTGACGAGTTGGTCCCTTCCTCACTCAGCCAGCTATCGCACTCACGGAAGCTATCCAGAAGCAAACGGACTACATACAGGATGATACTGCAACAAAAGAGATCCCTCAGGAAGTATCACTGGAAACTGTTCCACAAGCACACCGCAAAGTAGTATACACATGTGCTTGTCTGTTCATGGTGTTTCAACTAGCACCACCGTAGACACTGGAGCTTCCATCACCGTTTTTAACAAGCGCTTATATGAGAGCATCCCACCTCATAAAAGGTCACTCGTTAGATATACTAACATATTTCTGCAAACAGCTACCGGAGCCGATGTTCCTGTGGCTGGTACAGTACACCTCGTGATACAGATAGAGGAAATGCAATTCATTCAGCAAGTTATAGTGTCCTCTATTCAAAACGATGCCCTGCTCGGTTCTGATTTCCTCAGTGCCAGCGAAGCCATCATACATTGCAGACAACAGGAATTAGACATACACAGCCTCCGCATACCACTTGGACCGGACTCATCACTGTACGACACTTGTGCAGTGATATTGGCATCTACAGCCACAGTTGAGCCGGGACAGGAAGAGATTGTAATGGCCACCACACCACAGTTAGGAAACAACACGCACGCACGCACGCACGCACGCACGCACGCACGCACGCACGCACGCACGCACGCACGCACGCACGCACACACGCACGCACGCACGCACACGCACACACACACACACACATGCTGGAGCCCAACCTCGATTACATGATCGCCTACCAATGATCGTGGACACCGCCAATAAGGATCACATACCGTTCAGGGTATTCAATGGTACAGTGGACCCAATAACACCAGTCCCAGGAGTTCGTTGTGGCCATCTGGTGGATGTGAGTTCATTGAAGACACCACCTACCGCACCTATACCAGCAACAACTTCTGAAGGTGATTTACTTGAACATCTGCATGAGTTATATTTGCGCGCCACATTTGGTCTAACACAATCTCACAAACGTGATGTACGATGGATACTGTTTAATATCACAAAAGTTTCTCATCAGGAGACATAAACTTAGGAGAAACTCATCTCATGTGATACTCCATCGACACCGGAAATAATCGACCAGGACGACAACCCGTACGACGTCTCCCCATTCACAAGAAAATGGAAGCACACCAGCAAGTTAATGACATGTTGCGGACAGGCATCATAGAACCCTCAGCATACTCCTGGGCTAGCCTCATAGTACTAGCTGGCAAGAAAGATGGATCTTTGCGATTTTGCATCGGCTACCATCGCCTTAATGATCTTAGCATCAAGGACGCCTGTCCGTTACCAAGGATAGATCAGGCCTTAGATTCCTTGTCTGGAGCCAAGTGGTTTTGCACCCTTGACTTAGCTAGTGGGTACTGGCAAGTAGCCATAGATGAGGCTGACCGGGAAAAGACCGCATTCGTTTGCAGAGATGGTCTTTTCCAATTCAGCAAGATGCCCTATGGCTTGTGCAATGCTCCTGGGAGGTTCGAACGTCTCATTGAGCAGGTATTGACTACCCTGCAATGGGAGATTTGTCTCTGTTACACTGATGACGTAGTAATTTTTGGCTCTTCTTTTGAGCAGACCCTGTTCAATCTGCCCAAGAAGTGTCATTTTTTTAGACAGAGCATCAAATTTCTGGGTCATGTAATATCTGCAGATGGAGTAGCTACACAGCCTTCGAAAACAAAAGCAGTAGCAGAGTGGCAGACCCCACACCCCCATCCCCACTTCAGTCACCATCACACGGAGTTTCCTGGGTTTCTGCCAGTATTATCGCTGATACATCCATCAATTTAGTCAGATTGCATCCCCATTATTCCAGATCACCGAGAAAGATCGACCATTTGAGTGGACGAGTGAGTGTGAAGGTTCCTTCAGGGTGCTGAAGGAACAATTGACAACCGCACCAATTCTTGCTCATCCTAAGCCTAACCTCGAGTTGATCTTAGACACGGATGCATCCACTTATGCGATAGGTGCAGTTCTATCTCAGGTCACAGAAGATAGAACGAAGCAGATACTGGGTTATGGTTCGCATACTCTGAACAAGACAGAGAAACATTACGCAACCACCAAGAGGGAATTGTTAGCTGCGGAGTATTTCGTCAAATATTACAAACACTTTCTGTACGGGCTCCCATTTACACTCCGTACAGATAACGCCTCACTACGCTGGCTCAGAAACCTAAAAAATCAGGAGGGCCAGGTAGTGTGGTGGCAGGAATTCCTGCAGGCCTTCAACTTCAATGTTGTTCATAGACCCGGCAAGCTGCATGGAAATGATGATGCCTTGAGCAGAATTGGGCTCGATGATAAAGAAGAAGCGGCCACCACCGTGACACATACAACACAGCCGTATTTCCCGAGTTGTGGTGTGCAGAGTGGGATCCAGAGACAGTCGCTCACTAACAAGCAACAGATGTGCAAACACAGAATATATATGTTTGGATTCAGGAGGGGGATATGTCCTCCTAAAGAATCTGTTAGCCCACTTTCTACAGCAGCTAAGTATTACTATCAAATGTTTTGAGAATGTCATATACAAGACGGTGTCCTCTACATTAATAACCGGATAGTAATTCCTGATTGCTATCGTATCATCATCTTACAACAGCTATACAATAACGCTGGACACTTAGCTGTAGAGAGAACTGTAGAATGCATCAAACAGAGGTTCCAATGGATCGGGATACACGATAGTGTAAAGGCATGGGTCACCAAATGTGTCCCATGCCAAAGACACGCTGTTGGCCAGCAGCACTACGCACACCTACAAGTTAAAATTGTTGGTGCACCGAGAGAGTGTATGGCTATTGATGTGCTCGGACCCTTGATTATGACGGATGAAGGAAACAAGTACATCCTTGTATTGCAAGATTATTTTACGAAGTGGATAGAAGCATTCGCTTTGCTGGACCAAGAGGCATCCACCGTAGCGGAGGTCCTGACTAACAATGTGTTCTGCCACTTTGCATGCCTTATGAACTGCACTCTGACCAAGGAAGTAGCTTTGAGAGCCGGCTGATCTCAGAGCAAATTTCAGAGCTCTGCAAATTGTTCCATAGAGCTAAAATCTGTACAACACCATATCACCCATGGAATGACGGAATGCTGGAGAGGTTCAATCAAACCTTGGCGGAATGTTGAGTAAGGAAACACACCTTGAATGTCGTGATTGGGTTCTACAACTCCCATATGTACTCATGGCATACCGCACTTCGATACATTCCAGCACAGGTTATACTCCTGCTCGGTTAATGTTAGGCCGTGAATTAGCCTTACCTTTGGATCTGGCCATGGCCAGAATTCCAGGAGAGAAAAATTCACCATCTCTTTACGTAGAACTCATGCAGCAGCGGATAGAACAAGCCCATGAGCTAGTAAGAGAATCTTTATCTGCTGCACACTGGCGTCAGAAAACATGGCATGAACAGCGAGTGCATGGAGACCTGTATGAGGTGGGCAAAATGGGTTGGGTTCATGATTCGCTACATTCTGCAAATTGGCCAAGTAAATTGAATTACCAGTGGAAAGGCCCCTATGTGGTAATAGGTAAGAAGTCGGACGTGACCTATCGGATCCGTGCCCCAGATGGCCTGACTTCAGTCATCCACTTCGATCGAATTAAACCTTGTGTTAGTGACGACCCAGTGCCAGAGCTCGGACTGGGCATTTCACGTAGCACTGGTACCCAGACAGCTGTCTTTACAGTAACATGTATTCCTGACATTAGTCCAGAGCACCGCGGTGTCAGTTCGACCCCTCTCCTACCAAGCCAGTAGTCCGGTGAACATATAACTAATGCTGAGGACGATGACGAGCTATGTACTCGCCCTCTCCCTTCTCAGAGCGGGTCTACACGATCTGGGAACTCATAAGTGAAGACGTTCTCGTTTGTGCTCTCCAAAGGGAAGGACGGAAAAGTTGTTCCGCCAACCTTTTCTCATTCCCACCCACTTCATGCTATTGCCCCAATTATAGTTACCACAAGCAGAGGCTGAGGCTGCCACGGGCCATGTTTCTTGTGGAGTGGAACATATAATAAATAACATGGAAGTGAAGAGACTTGCTGAGGCCTTGGCCTGTTCTCGTCAACAGGAAAACTGTACAACTTGGTGCACTCCCCCTCCAAGTCATAAAATTGCAAGACCACCCTGAGTCCAAGTCGCACCCCATCCATTCGCGACACCACCCCAACTCCAACTTGCGTCCCTCATCTCCGCACCGAGTTCGGACATCACACGTCCCATCCATTTCACACTCCACTTGTCCTCTGTTGACTGTCAATCTTCAGATATGAGAGTCAACTGTTTCAGAGGAGGGAGAATCCCGCACCACAGTCACCCCCCACGACTGGTGGTGGGCGGGGAGACAGCCTGTTCAGCAAACTCTTGGCTCGAATATTCCTGGTACTTAAAAAGTATGACAGAGTACCAACCGTCGTGTAATGGGAGATGGCCATCCACATCCAAAGTGTATCCCCGACCACAACAGCCCTACCAAGCCCCGCACGCACCCCCATGAGCAGTCAGAACATCACATCAAGACACAGAAAGTCAGGAGCATACAGAACATACTTGCCCTCAAGGCTGGATACGTCAATTCTTCATCGCGCGAACACTACATACATATTCGGTTATAGGAAGTATAACGAAGACATTCAACACCACCAACAAGTAGAGATAGCATGCACCTAACTTTTGTAACAGTAAACGTTAGACACCTTTTTCCGCAACATTCCCTACCGCACGAATGCGGTGAGCTCATCACCCACTGCAACCCGACTTTTCCGCACATGCAACATAATCGGCATTCCCCAGCTTGGAAGACTGGATCTTCCCACTGCACTATGCGCCAGCATTACACAGCACCCTGACTTCCCTACAACAGATCATTATGACCATCAGCACAAGTCAACATTTTCCGCAAGCACCCCCTTAACTGGTAATGCGGAAAACTGATCGTACGGTAAGGGGGAGAACATTGCAGTCATCTACAGTATGCTCTACAAGGATTTCCCGTCCCCTTGGAAATCTCGTACGTAAAAACAGCTCAAAACAGACATCTCAATCACACGTAATAACATAACTTTATTAAGCGAGCAAGATAACCACAGTCTGTCGTCGGTAACCAGTAGGATTTTGCTGCCGAAACTGAAATTCGATAATGGACTGATTCAAGTACGACAACACCCATCATGGTCATCCATGCTCTAAAGTAACTCTGTCCCGTTCTAAAGACTCGACCATTACAGAGTGAAATACATCATTTCCGATAAAGTTGACCCCACAATCACCGCAGTGCCCCTCCCCAACTGCAATAAAACTTTGGCTCTTCATGATAGCGCAAGATTCATCCACAGATAAGCAGCCACGTGTATAAATCAAATTCACCAACACAACAGAGACACAGACACTCAGGATGACTGTTTCACAATCTACATACAACGGTATTGTAAACTGTAGACGCATTTTCGGAGCTGTACCATAATAATTAAGTTTGGTCTAGGTGAGGTGAGACTAGTCCTACCCATAGAGGAGGATGCTTGTGCTTGGCAGTCTGCCAAATCGGTAAATATAGTCCAGCTTGGCGGAGACAGTAGACTTGGAATCCGCAAGACATGGATCTGTTTACACCAAACAATAAATTACAGTCAGCTATACTGTCCTAATTTTGATTAGGAACACAACTGTTCTACCGCGTATACAAATCATTAGCGCGCGGGCTGGTGAAGCAGCATCAAAACGTAGACAGTATAACACCAAAGAGTATTTCAACTATTCTCTTACCTACAAATTCCAGCCGAAAATCAACACGAGCTGGAATATATACACCTTACACAGGAGGAGGCGCATGTTCAAGATCACACGCATAAGAGGGAGCCTGTTTTAAGGAACAGAAAGATAAGGAATCATACTTCTATTTTTCTTATCACATATGGATAGTCAACGACATCATAATCTCGACATATAAACAATCTACCTAAGGTTCTGATCAACCACATGCTTTCAAAAAAAGAATCACGTGATCAAGATTTCTATTTTCCGGTAAATTAGATCAAAGACTATAAACAAGAGAACCGACCACCCACGAAGCTACCACAACGTGATGGAGGAGGCAAGAGGTGATGGGTCAGAGTCATGACTGCTGACGTAATCATGCTCTCCCACACGCCATAGGGCGCTCCAACCTGAAATTTGAACAGGCGAGTTTATAAGCATCTAACTTGAAAACTGCATCATGCTAATTAAAAGGTGAGCGTCCACAGGAATAAATAATTCCAGATTTTAATGTTGATCGGAAACCTGATTTTCCGTCGAGTGGAGATGAAAGCGGCTATCCTTCCTTCTTATATTTATATTTACATTCTTCTTACGAAGGGAATATATAATTGGACTCCAGGAAAACGAAAGTTCTATAGGTCCATACAGAGAGAGGGGCCGAATCACTCTCGAACTTTTGGACGTGGTCCTCCGCCCTCCTGTGACGTCAACAAAAAGTATAAAAGGTGGAGAGCGCGCACTGAAATTTCATCTTCCCTCCAAACTCGATACTATGGAAGATAAGGCTTTAGGCCACTTTCGTGTCGCAAACCAAATTCCCCTGTTTCTTTTGTTATTATTAATTTCATGTTATAATTGGCCAGGAAATTATTATGAAGAGTTAGGACAAGTTAGGAAAGTTTACTTGGGTGTGTGCGGTCCCGCAACTCACAATCATGCGCAAGTAGTATGTTGCATGCGGAAGATCTCGCGTTATCCGACAGCTCAGAAGAATCAGCACTTGTGAACTCTGGCAAGAAATATCTGTGTACCTTAACCTTATATGACGGACAGCCATGCAAGTGTGCATTTTCCAGGAACTCGGATCTGACCCGTCACGTCAATCGCGATCATCAGAGCACAGAGAGCATATTGTTCGGACTGCAGATACTTATATTCTGCCACTCAGTACGGTGTTAACCACACGTTATCATACAAGCATCGTCTGTTAGTAGTGACTTTAAAACCCGGTGAACAAAATGAGGACATAGAGATCTTCGTACCATGCTGAGAAAGCAGTCTGCCAATTGTACACATTCCGACCAGAAAGATGGCCAAAACTAAACGGACAAAGAGGCGTCCACCTGACTTACCGCATCCGCAAACAGCAACACAGTCAGCCATCACCACCGCACCAGTAGCCATCACCATAACACCGGCAGTACCCATAAAATCAGCACCGGCAGCACCTGCAGCATCAGCATCAGTACCAACGGCAGCATCCGCACCGGCAGCACCCGCACTGGCAGCACTCACCACTGCAACAACATCCGCATCCGTGATCGGACAACCAATATCGGTAGTGATAACCACACCTGTGACAATTCATGATCCAGTGTTAAAGGACATTTTGGACTGTTCCATTTCACCAACCAGTCTAGTAATCGACGAAGAGATAAGACTCACGGAAACCACCATCACCACTTCCGCACCCCGACACCCACACGCAGCACAATCGCGTCTATAGACCCTGCCATCCGAAAAGCAACCACGCCGGATAGACTGTACTCAGGGAAGCATCGTTTAGCCTACCAAACCGACATCTGAGTGGTGCCCAGAACTTCCGCAAGTAAACTCATTCAGGCCGCGAAAATTAGAAAAATATCCGCAATCACAGCAACACCATTGCGCATCATCTCGGCAACACCCAGCAAACCACTCACAAGCATCACCACCACAGCGACCCCAACAGTGATGACAGCAACTTCGGAACCCGCAGCAATCAGGACACCCAGCATCATCGTCATCACCACAGCACGTGCTTTAAACTTATCTGCAACTTCATCCAACCTGAGGACAGAGAACCTTAATATTGGCAACATAATATCAGCACCAGTGGATCCCCCGCCACAACCAGCTTATTCTGATCGTGGTACGCAGACCCACTGGGGGAACTTTTCAGCAGACACTTGTGGCCATTATTGTCGTGGATGCAGCAGAATGTTTGATAGGTGTGCAGAAAAGTGAACTATTATATTTTTATTTTTGAAATCTTTTTCTTATTATTATATATCTTTTTAAAATTGAAGCCTCGTCCCTAGGCTGACTACGGTCATATTACACAGCTCCACAAATTGCTGCGTAGCTGTGTTTCACCAAAATAATCGCTGCAGATTCCTATGTTGTAAACACACTGTGTGCGGTGGCGAACATGTCTTTTATTCCTGTCATGCCATCCCAGCTATTGCTGGGGCTGCTTAATAAACCATATCATTACTATTATATACTATTGTTCTCATTATTTTTCTTCTCGTTTTGGGTACGTTGGCGCTTGGGTGTTCTCAGCGGAAATTTAATCATTCGCCACCAAGAGAACGCCCATGCGACCTATTGCTTAGTCGAATGATGATAATAAACAAAATAAAAGAGCACGCACCGCAATATCAAAAAAGAAAAAGCCTGGAAAAATAAATACCAGGCCAAAAATCAAAACTAAATGTGTGCCTCCCTCTCAAACTCTTTCGCACATCTATGCGCATTTCTCTGATAAAGCTTTGCGTCTCTCGCGTCACTACTCCTCTCAGCTACGTGCCTACTTTCTCTAGATAATTCTTGCCTAGCGTGCTCCCGTGCTTTCGATCCACGTTGCGGTATCGTTTGCCACAGGTGTCAAAACTAGGATGGGGTGGTGTAGCGAGGATCGGCTGGACGGGTACGGACCGTCCCAGCTCAGCTGGGTACGGGACGACCACTCCGCGTACGTTCCAAGCATGCCTCCCCGGTGAGATCGCGTAGCGCGCATGCGTCAGAGCTTCCCTGACAACATATGTCAGTGTTGTGAGAGAATGCATCCTAAAATGCACCGAGTAAGTGCATGTAATTTCTTTAAGCTGTATCATCATCGTCGTTCGAGGAATCGAAAACCGTTTACCTTTTTAAAATCGGACCAGAAATGGCCGAGTTATCCTTATTTAGCTCCTTAAATTATCTTCAAAATATTGAAAACGTCATAAACGCGTGTATGTACTAAATGAATGGTGAGGATTCCATCACGTGATAACAAATTGAATAGAAGAGACCCTCACTTCCAACAATGGATGGATGGATGGATTGATTGATTGATTGATTGATTGAAAGCCTTGTGTAAGGCATATCCAAGCTCAGCTATGCTTGGTTATTGTCTAAGTAAAGCCGAACCAAGCCTGACTAAGGCTTATCTGAAGAGAGAGAGAGAGCAAAGCCTGGCTGAAGAATGGCTAAGGCATAAGTAATACCTAGATAATGAGTAGCTAATGCCTATTAGAGCCTGGCTAAGGCCTAGGTAATGCATCAGCATGCCTGGCCGAGGACTAGGTAAGGCCTAATCAAGACTTCCTAAGGCCTAGATAAAGTCTAGCGAAACCTGGCCACGGCCTAGGTAATGGCCTAGTCAAATCTGGCTACGGGTTAGGCAAGGCATCGGTAAGGCCTAGCAAATCCTGGTTACGGCCTAGGTAAGGTCTCGTCAAGCCTGGCTCAAGCCTGGGTAAGGCCTAGTCAAGCTTGGCTATGACATAGGTAAGTCATTTTCAAGCCTGGCTAAAGCCTAGCTTAATTCTAGAGATACGACCTAGGTATGGGCTATACAAGGCCTAGCTATGGCCTAGATAATGCCTATGTAATCCTAGGTAAGGCCTCGACAAGCCTGGCTAAGGCCTACATAAGGTCAAGTCAAGCTTGGCTAAGGCCTAGTTAAGGCCTCAGTAACTGGCGTGTGTACATTTCTGACAGACTGAGAGAGAAACACGCATTCTCTAGGCATACACATACGCGCAATGCTTTATGACACCATGTGCTAGAAATCATCTTAAAGGGCGACGTCGTGGGTGATGTCACCTAGAATTAACATCATGTGTCGCCGACGATGCGCAACGTTTTAATTACCGTTGCATGTTAAACGTCGCCATAAATACCCGCATCATTGATATATATTTTTTAATTGTGTCTGTGCGCTTGTGTCTATGCACTTGGGTCTGTGGACTTGTGTCTGTCCGCTTGGGTCTGTGGGCTTGTTTCTGGCCACGTGTGTCTATGCACTTCTGTCTGTGTGTTTGTGTCTATACACTTGTGTCTGTGTGTTTGTGCCTGTGTACTTTTGTCTGTGCACTTGCTTCTGTGCCCTTGTATCTGTGCGCATGTGTCTGTGTATCTGTGTCTGTGTACCTGTGTCTGTGCACTTGTGTATGTGCACCTGTCTGTGTATGTGCACCTGTGGCTGTGCGCTTGTGTATGTGTGCTTGTGGTTGTGTGCTCGAGCCTGCGTGAATGTGTCTGTGTACCTGTGCCTGTGCACTTGTGTATGTACACTTGTGTCTGCACGTTTTTGCCCGAGTGCTTTGTCTGTGCGCTTGTCTGCTCACGTGTCTCTGGGCGCTTAGGTGTGGGTGCTTTTGTCTGTGCGTATGTGTCTGTGCGCTTGTCTGGTCCCTTGTATTTGGGTCCTAGTCTCTGTATGCTTGAACTGCTCTGTCGGATTGATGGGTTGTCGGACTATTGGGCTGTCGGACTACTGAGTTGTCAGACTACTGGGCTGTCGGACCACTGGGCTGTCGGACTACTGACGTTACACAGCTTATTATTTTGATGACTATTAGGGGAAGGTGGGGCAGGACGGGCCACCTAAGAACAAACTCTTCTATTGCTTAATGTTTCAAGACCATATATGCTCTTTAAAAATATGGCTGTTTACCGTCCAGGCTAACTTACCATACACGAGTAACTAAAAACGGGCTCGATGAAATTGGTATTCGACAAAAATTCAAACATATATTTTGCAACCGTTATGACTCGTGTCCCGTTTTGCCCGCCTTCCTCATCACATAGGAACCGAGACAGCGCCATCTCGCCAAACACTATGTCTGTGCACTTGTCTGGTCCCTTGTATTTGGGTGCTAGTCTCTGTATGCTTGAACCTGTGTGCGTGTGTCTGTGCACGTGCGTCTGTGCACTTGTGTCTTAGAGCTTGTGACTGTGCGTTTGCGTGTGCGGGTTTGTGTCTGGACACTTGGGCCCGGGTGCTTATATCCGTGTGCTTACGTCTGCATGCTTGTTTCTGGGCGCTTGCGTATGTGCACTTGTGTCTGGTTGCACAGACAAAAGCTCACGGATGCAAGCTCGCAGACACAAAAATCTGCCAAGTACCTATCTATACCTGTAGTAAGAAGTAACCCATAGCTGTAGAAGTTAACCAGCTATAGCACTGTTAATTAGCCAGCCATAGCTGTAGTAAGAAGCCTACATAGCTGTGGCAAGGAGCCAGCTATAGCTGTGGCAAGATAGCATTCATAGATCTAGCAATTAATCAGGCATACCTGTAGTAATTCCCCAATTATAGCTCAGCCATGACTGAGGTAAGTAGCTATTTTCAGCTGTAAAAGTAGGCAGCTGAGGCAATGGGTCAGCCATATGTCTGGTAATTAACCCGCCATAGCCCTTTAAGTAGCCATGCACAGCAGTGGTAATTAGTGATAGCTGTTGCATACAGCCAGTGTTAAAGAGACAGCCATAGGTGAGGTTATCATCCAGCTATACCTTTGCAATAGCCAGGCATATCAGTGGTAAGTAGCCAGCTATAGCCATTGTAAGGCGCCAACAGCGATAGCTGTTGTATACAGCCAGTGTTAAAGAGGCAGCCATAGATGTACCATAGCTATGTGAGTAGCCAGGTATAGCAGTGGTAAGTAGTCAGCTATAGCTCTGGTACATACTACGTCTAACTGTTGCAAGTAGCCCGTTGTGTTGTAGCAGTGGTAGTTATCTAGCCATAGCAGTGGTAAGTAGCCAATAGTAGTCTAAATGGGTGTGGTTAGGAGCACCCCATATCTGTGGTAATGAGCAAGCCATATCTGTGATAAGAAGCCAGCGATAGCTGTTTTATAAAGTCGGCAATATCAGTGATAAATTGCCAGCATATCAGTGGCAAGTAGCTAGCAGTAACAGTGCCAAATTTCCATCCATAGCTGTGATATTTAGACAGCCACGATTGTGATAAGTGGTCAACTATGGCTATGGTAGGTAAACAGCCATAACTGCAGTAAGTAGCCAGCCATAGCTGTAGTAAGTGGCAAGCCATATCTTAGGAAAGAAATCAGCGATAGTATTCTTAAGATGCAAGCCATGGCTGTGGTAATTAGCTAGCCATATCAATAGTAAATAACCAGCCATAGTTGTAGTAATTAGCCAGTCATAGCTGTGGCATATAGCCATCCATTGGAGGGGTATTTGGTTAGATAGAACTGTGGCATGTATGCAATAATTAGCTAGCCATAGATGTGGCAATTAGTCAGCCATAGTTTTCGTAAGTACCCATACATAGCCGGGGTAAGTATCCAGCTATAGCTGTGGTAAGTAACCAGTTATACCTGGAGCAGTTAGCCAGCCATATCTGTGGCTGGATAATTACCACATATATGCCTGACTCTTTATAACTGCTATGGCCTGCTAATTACCTCAGCGATGGCTGCCTACATTTCACAGCCGTAAATGTCTACTTACCTCAGCTATCGCAGATGGGGGCTGGCTGCTTACTACAGATATAGTTAGCTACTTAATCCAGCTATGTCTGGATACTTACCAAAGCTATGGTTGACTAAGTTAATAATTGCATCCGTAGCTAATTCATGCCACAGCTATATCTAACTACTTATCCCTGCTATTGACGGATAAATACTGCAGCTATGAGTGGCTAATTACTACAACTGGCTTGTTCGTTACCAATAATATGGCTGGCGAATTACCACAGTTACTGCTGGCGTCTTAGCACTACTTGGCTAATTAGATTCCTCAGCAAAGGCTGGCTACTTACTACACCTATAGCTAGTTACTTATCGCAACTATGTCTGGCTCTCCATCACAGCTATAGATGACTACTTAGCGCAACCATGGCTTGCTAAACGTATCTGCTATGGATGGCTAATTACCACAGCGATGGATGGGTAATTACTACAGTTGTAGCTGTCTACTTACCTCCGCCAGTGTAAGGTACTTGCTACTGCTATGCTGATTATTTACCACTGACGTGCCTGGTTATGTGCAACAGGCATCCCTCTCTAGAATGGGGCACTTGCAACAGCTGGAGGTGGTTTGTACCACAACTATAGCTGGCTACTTACCATTGATATGACTGGCTACTTACCAAGCAATGGCTGGTTAATTGCCACATCTATGGCCACCTCTTCAACACTGGCTGTATACAACACGTATCTATGGCTGGCTAATTATTGCATCTATTGCTCACTCCATACCAAAGCTATATGTGACTAGATACCCCTGATATGGATAGATACAGTCCACAGCTTTGACTGGCTAATTACTACAACTATGGCTGGTTAGTTACCGCTGATACGGCTGGCCAATTACCACAGTTACAGCTGGCTTCTTAACCCTACCAGGGCAGCTATTATGGCTGGCTATTTACTACATGTTTAGCTTGCCACTTACCACAACTATGGCTGACTCCCTACCACGGCTATAGCTGACTATTTACCACAACCAGGGCTTACTAAATATATATGCTATGGATGACTAATTACCAGAGCTATAGCTGGATAATTAATACACTTATGGCTGGATACTTACCACCGCCAATGATGGCTACTTGCCACTGCTATGATGGCTATCTACCACTGTTATGACTGGCTGTGTTCAACAGCTATCTCTGGCTACTTATCACAGCTATAACGGCTACCTACCATTGCTAGAGTGTGATACTTGCAACAGCTAGAGCTGGTTTGTACCACAACTATAGCTGGCTACTTAAAATAGCTATGACTGGCTATATACAAAGCTATGGCTGGTTAATTACCACATCAATGGTTGCCTCTTTAACACTGGCTGTGTACAACTGCTACCGCTGCTGGCACCTTGCAACGGTTACAGCTAGATAGTTTTCACGGCTATGACTGGCTAATTCACCTTTCCAGAGTACCCACCCATCATATGACGTCATAATGAACTGCGTGATGTGCACAATGACATCATAATAAATGACGTCATGAATGACGTCGATAAGTACGTCACGAACGCATATTTGAAGACGGTTTATGCGTTGTTGTACAAATTGTTTGCTTTTATTATTTAATAAATATTCTGTTGGGTATAGGCAGCAACAGCACCCAGTCAAATTAGTTACAAAATATTCAACAGTTTACATATATAGTTTTCAGGAAATTGATAGCTAGGGCATTTGGGGGATCGATCAATCCCAACACGGCGAGGTGTGGGTGGAGCTTAGCTAGTGATGGGTGGGGCATGGCTAAAAATGGAAAGGTCCATTACAAAGCTATGGCAGGTTAATCACCACATATATGGCTGACTCCTTAAAACTGCTATGGCTGGGTAAATACTTCAGCTATAGCTGCCTACTTGCATAGCTGAAAGTATGTTAGCTACTTACCACAGCTATCCACAGCTATGGCGGCTGCTTTACGGTGCTATGGCTGGTTATCTTAAACAGCTATGGTGGCTACTTACTACAGCTATACCTGGTTAGTGACCACAGTTATGACTGGCTGCTGATCAGAGCTATGACTGACTACTTACAACAGCTTTAACTGGCTACTTATCACTGCTATGACTGGTTGCTTAACAGTAGTGTGGCTGAATTTAACTTCCGCAGCTATGGCTGGCTCCTTACCCCAGCTATGGATGGACCCTCAACACACTGGCTGGCTCACTACCACAACAATAGCTCACTACTTAACACAACCATGGATGTCTAATATCAATGCCATGGGTAGCTATTTACCACAGCTATGACTGGTTAATTACTATAGTTATAGCTGGCTACCTACCGCCGGTAGTCGGTTACTTACTACCGGTAGTCCTGCCTACTTGTCAATGACATGCTGGCTATTTACCGCTGATATGGCTGGTTGTATCTATATTTGATACTTACCACAGCTATAGCTGGACACTTATCACTGCTATGACTGGCTACCTACCAAAGCTATTCCTGGCTGATTACCACAGCCATGTATGGCTGCTTAGCACTGCTATGGCTATTTACCTTCCACAGCTTGGACTCGCTACTCATTACATGTATCCCTAGCTACTTACGACTGCTGTGATGGGCTACTGATCACAACCATGGTTCGTTATAACAACGACAATAACTGGATACTTACATCAGCAATGGCTGGATGCTTAACACTGCTATTGTTGGCGATATATTAGAGCCATAGCTATTTACATAACACAGCTTTAGCTGTCTACTTACCAGTGCTATGCTTTGGTACTTACCAAGCCTATGGCTGACTAACTACCACGCCTATTGGCTTGCAAATGACTGCATCTATGGCGAAACCCCACGATGGATGGCTACCTATAACTGCTATGGTTGGCTGCTTACCACATATATGGCTGTTTTTTTACTACAGTTATGGCTGGCTACTTACCCACGCGAGAGCTGGCTATTTATCATAGCTCTCCTGGCTATTTACCACGGATATCGCTGGCTGAATACAACGGTTATCGCTAGCTAATTATCAGAGTGCCACAGCTATTTCTTGCTCTTTGCCGCAGCGAGAGTTCGCTACTTACACCTTCTATAGCTGGTTACTTGCCACTGTTATGACTGGCTACTTCAAAAGCTATGGCTGGCTAATTACCACATCTGTGTCTGGCTCCTTACAGCGACTATGACTGGATCCTTTCTACAGCTATGTTTTAGACATTAATATAGCTATGGCTGGCTTCTCACCACAGCTATAACTAGCTACTTATCACGGCTATGTCTATGGCTGGCCCCCTCTAACAACTAAAGCTGACCACGTACCACAATCATGACTGTCTAAATATCACCGCTATGAATGACTATTTACCACAGCTATGGTTGGTTAATTACTATATATATATATATATATATATATATATATATATATATATATATATATATATATATATATATATATGCGTTGCATACTCTGTCACAGTAATAGTCCGGCTCAGTTGAACCACTTTATCAAATATTACACTTCTTTTGTCAGCCTGCTGGGTTGGGTTTTGTAAATCCGCTGCTCTGTCGGATTGATGGGTTATCGGACTACTGGGCTGTCGGACTACTGAGTTGTCAGACTACTGGGCTGTGGGACTACTGGGCTGTCGGACTACTGACGTTACGCCGCTTATTATTTTGATGACTATTAGCGGAAGGTGGGGCAGGACGGGCCACCTAAGAACAAACTCTTCTATTTCTTAATGTTTCAAGACCATATATGCTCTTTAAAAATATGGCTGTTTACCGTCCAGGCTAACTTGCCATACACGAGTAACTAAAAACTGGATCGATGAAATTGGTATTCGACAAAAATTCAAACATATATTTTGCAACCTTTATGACTCGTGTCCCGTTTTGCCCGCCTTCCCCATCACATAGGAACCGAGACAGCGCCATCTCTCCAAACACACCCAGACACACGCACCGCACCGTGAGCGCAGGCTCCTAATGAGGCCTTTGATGTGGCTGTTTAATTATAAACAATGTTCAAACTGACAACAACGGCGGCGACGACGACGACACACATGTCGACGACGCACATGGTGACGACGACGACCCATGACGACGACCAACGACGATGACCCATGACGATGACTCATTGCGACAACCCATGGCGACGACCCATGACGACGACGACCACACGCACGCACGCACGCACGCACGCACGCACACACCCCTCCGCCTCACCCACTACCAGCACACGCACGCACGCTCTCGCAGGCACAACAGCCACTCGTTAACCTCACATAAAATACGCAGTAGTACTCTCATTGGTTTGCTTCATGGGATTTTGACCAATCGAAATAATGAGATTACGTCGGCATGAGAATTATCCGAGCAGTGTAATGATTACTATCGTCATAAATTAAAATTTCTTAAAAAAATCAAGAGGACTTAAATAATATCAGGTATATTGCACACAATCTTCTCTAAGGCCAAAATAAAAAAAAGTTATACCGCCAGTCTATACTGGCATCTGTCATGTTAGTTCTCTCTATTTTTAATGAGCAGGCATAGATAAAGACAATGACCACCACTAACTGGTCCCTTAGCCTCTTCGATTAATGGTTGAGTTTAGAATCGATGAATGGTTGAGTTTAGATTTCCATTTAATTTTGAAATGCCTCCATCAAGTTAATCAGTAATATTATCACACAGTGGAAATTATATGTCTATGAAGAGACCACCTTATGGAACACAAACAAGTAGCCACTGTATACAGTCCCCTCACCCTTTAACCCTTGAATTTCTTTTAAATTTCGATTTACTGATGCAAGAGATTAATATTTGAAATTTTACCACTGGAATGACTGGCTCGCTTATCGATCCAGTCGTTCCAATGGTAAATTTTCAAAAGTAGCCTTCTTGGTCTGCAAATGGACATTTCTCAAGACCACTGCAGAAGCCGTTTTTAAAGGTGACCTCACTGAACCTGAAGGTTTCATTGAAGTTAGAAAATGGGCTTTAACATAAACAAAGTAGTGGAATTAGTGTACAATCACTCCACACACACACCCCCCCCCCCCACACACACACACCAGTATCTTCTGGGATATCCGTAGCACCATTATTTGTTTTGTAGGCCATGTACATCTGAATTTTTCACGGGTGGTCGGATCGCGGCCAAAGTCTGAACGATCCTTTGTTTGTTGCTAAGATTTGAGCCAAATCAGCTCAGTAGTAGATACACTTCTGGATACCAAATGCATTACCACCTACGGGATGAGGATTAAACTATGATTCCGGAATTGATTGTAGTACAAAGGTTTTGTTTATGTCAAGAGAGATCTCGTCTGTCTGGATAAATGTTTGAATATTTAACACTTTAATGGTTAAATTTGGTAACAAAAATCAGCATATCTCCTTACTGCATGTTCATCTGCAGGTCATGAGAATTATAATTTTGAAAATTTACCACTAGAATGACTGGCTCCATTATCAAGTCATCCAGTCCAGTGATAAGTTTTCAAAAATTAATCTCTTGACCATCATGCATGCTAGAACCCCATATTGATTCGGTTATTGCTGTACAAGAAACATGAACTTTCAGTCTGATAATCAAATATTTGCTTACCAGTAAATATTAACTACAGAGCGAGCAAGATCACCTTCCACCTAATGACGGATTTTCCGTGCGAAACATGGCCATGTTGTGGAAGCCTAATGTACGGTTACAAACTTTCCTATTAAAATTTGAGCCAAATTGGTTGACTGATCACAGCCAACATCTGAAAATTCTCTTCACAGTATCAGCCTTTATTGTGTTAAAATTTTATCCAAATTTGATCAGTAATTTTTAGCACACCCATTCTGAAGGGACAAGTGACTAAGCGGGCTTATACCATGGTGACCTTTGCCTCTGTCGTCTGCCCATCTATAATTCTTTTTATGAAAATACTTCTGGCCATTAACCACCGATATTAATCAAATTGTGCTTAGAAAGCTCTATGATAGTAGGCTTCCCAGAATTTATCCAGAAATTTGATTGGCAAATTTTCCAATGGCCAACTGAAGATTTGACCTGGACATCTTGGATTTTACTATAATTTTTTTAAATCTTTCAAAACGTGTAATTAAATCTTCTTAAAAATGACCCAATTTTAACCAAGCTTGGCTGGCATGACCTTAAGCCGCATGGAATTTTTTGATACAAACTATTACTTGATTGGTTGATTTTTACAATGGCTATCTAGGATTTCAAAACTCTTTCAAAACACATTTTTGTCTTAAAGATGACAGTATGTTTCAACAAGCCCTGTATGTAATTACCTCTAAGATGCTACATTATATGATCATGTCTTATGGAGAGGCGAATGGTTGCTCTCCGCTTGACTAAGGTTAATTCTAGGCGAACATCTTATAGATTGCCTATATTGTTTAGTAACGATGATAGAATATAGAGGCGAGTACTAACACTACTCGCTTCACTGGCTTAAATTTAAATTCAGGAGAGCAGGTGATTACTCCGCTTCGAAATTCTCCTGTAGAGACATGTATGATTCTTGACATTTATACAGAATCTGGTTGTTAAATCTTTTGTGCTCATTTTGGATTTCTGAAATTAGGAATGAAATTTGGTAAAAAAATACTTATCAGTAATTAATACATTTTACTCCCGGGGCGATTTCAATCAAACTTGGCTGCTATAGTGTTAGGCATTCGAATAGAATATACATAAAATTGATTGGTGGACTTATTTCAGCAGCTATCTTGGGTTTCCAGAAATCCCCCCAAAATTGTTTAACCCTTTAATGGTCATGCCAGCCAAAACCGGCCTCTGTTATGGTCTTGAGGAATGTCCATTTACAGACCAAGAGAAGACAATTTTGAAAATTCACCACTGGAATGACTGGCTTTATACCCGAGCCAGTCATTCCAGTGATAAATTTTCAAAAGTTGTATTCTCTTGGCCTGTAAATAGACATTCAATAGGCAGATATTACAATTTTTTGACCAAATTTGACCGTTAAAGGGTTAACAGGTTACTCTTACAAATGTCTGGCCACAATGTGTGCTTTTAAAACTAAAAACTATTGCTGGCAACAGTACTCCAGGTGAATGATACTGAGCTCCAGACACACTATCAGATCTGAATGCAATACCTTATTACCTCTACAGGGCAAGGGTAATAAGACAATCATGATAAGCCTACAGGTACAATAACTGAAGCACTAGTGTCTCCATATTTTGAAAGTAAAACGACTAAAGGTGACAAGATGATTAAATTCTGTTTAGTCAAAGCATAATAATTAGGATATTAATCCTTTATCTCTCACAGACCAGCTATTACCGGTTTGTTATAATGTAGGGGAGATTCTGTTGAATATTTTGAAACTAATTTGACTGAGAACTTTTGCTCTCTATGGTAACAACAACTTCCAGTCAAATTATTAGCTCCAAAATATTGACAACATCATTATTGAATAGCTCTTGATATCGAGAGGCTGTAATTAAAAAGGTCAGATCTTTATTAAAGTAGATACACCGATGTATATTTTAGAAAGAATAATGCTGCAAGCTATTCAAGACAATAACAGTTTAAAAGCAGTATTATTTCAAAATATGTCTCAGTTTGAATTCTTGTTCACTTAAATAGTAGACTTCTGAAAGTGCTTCAATATCCTTCATATCAATTCAACAAACTCGGGGAACATGCTTCATACATGTATTTCAACATCTCTCTTTAACTGTCCTTTCTTTTGCAGGTCTGTGATAGTCGTGTTACTCATGTACTGAGGTCTTCTGTAGCAGTGTGTCAGTCTTACCCTGAGAGTGACACTGTCCTTGAGGAAATCTATGATTTTAGGTGGTTTAACCATTTATCTAGAGGACTAGACCCACAAATGGCATAATTTTCAACCTTTATAATCACGTTCTTCTAGCATACACGTTTTAAAAAGAATAAACGTGCATGATAACATGTTAATCTAGCATCACTCTCTGTTTTGAAAAGAAAATGCCAGCCATGATCTACACTTTAAGCATGCACGAAAATTTGTTTGGATTTATGCCCATTTCGACATATATATGAAATATGAAATATATAAGGTTTTCCGAGTTCTTCGCTTTACCTTAGCACACTGAACTGACAATTTGTGCATTCTTTATTATGAGGAATTACAGATCAATTTGTGTGTCACGGATTCTCGTCAATTTCTGGAAGAGTTATGTCACTTTTAGCCTGGCCGAAAATTGTTGAAACGTTGCAGAAATAAAATACGTTTCGAACTGATAAACTTACAATGAATATTGAGGCATTCATTCCTCAGTGGTATTTCCCTGTCATTCGAAACATGGGCAATCCGCTTCAATCATTCTCTCAAGTCTGCCATACCCCGGTCTGCATCCAGCACATACCCGTGCGCACGCATGTACGCACGCACACACGCGCGCGCACGCACGCACGCACGCACGCACACAGTACCGCGCCACAACAATGGCCTAAAATGTTTAAAATCTGCCATATTCAGATGAAAATTCCCTTACAGTGTCCACTGATCATGGTGACAAAATTTCCGAGAAGACCGGGTCCCTTTGTGTAGCGGACATGATATGGCCTAGATGGTATATATTAGGAAGTTGACTCAAATATGTTTGTAAACGCAACAACAGAGGATGTGACCCATATTCAGTTTGAAATTCATTTACAGAGCATATAGTATCAGATTCAAAGAAAATCACATCCATTGTGCCACGGAGATGGTATATAGTATATTCCCTGAATTTGGTTAAAACATACATATATAAATTCACAATCGATGAGAATAAGAGGCATATTCGGTTGAAATTCATCGCTCATTCATCGCCCCTGCTGATAGATTATTACAAAACTGCCTCCATTGTCTAGGGGAAGTAAGTATGTGTTGCATTCTCTGACGCATATTCAGATTGAAATTTATTTACAGCGCCTCTTGTGTCCGATTCTCACAAGACAGGGTTCATTCTGTAGCGGAGGTGGCATGTGGCATATTTTGAGAATTTTGTCCAAAAAGCTCTGTAAACTCGGTTTCAGTTACCTGAACCATATTCGACTAAAATTCGATGCTCATTTAAAAACAACTCACAGGGCTGCTGGCTTGACTTATAAACTCGGATTACAGCGCCGTCTTGTAGAAGATGCTTTAGAAACCTTGGCCCCTTGTGAAAGGTGTATGCTATATGTAATTTTCTTCGAATTTTGTTCAAATATGATTGTAAACGGAGCTACAGTCGCCTGAACAATATTCAGAAAGGAATTCGTTTACAGCGGCCCCTGGTGTTAAATTCTTACAAAACTGGCTGTATTGTGTAGCGTAAGTGGCATATGGCATATTGTCTGAATTTGGTCCAACAATTTCTGTAAACCCGGTGTCAGTTACCTGAAGCTTATTCGATTGAAATTCGAAACTCATTAAAAAAAACAGCTCAGAGCGGCTGACCGTTGCTTGTAAACTCCGATTACAACGCCCCCCCCCCCCACCCGCTGTTGAAAGATACTTAGAAACATTAGAAGGCTATTGTGTAGGGGATATGGGACATGGTATTTTTGTGAATTTGGTTTAAACAGAATTTTATTTTGTTCAATGGGAGCACAGTAAGACATAAGTCTTATACACGTGTCTCCCATACATACAAATACAATACATTAATAAACACATCAAGATGGGGTATAATAAAACATAATTAAATAGTAACGTATGTATAACTAGTTAAATGATAATTTATATCAACCACTGATTACAATTGTCTAGGTAGTTCGCACGCTTACGTATGTGTACGTGAATATGTGCGTACGTATTGGCGTGCGTGTGTGCATAATGAGAGAGAGAGAGAGAGAGAGAGAGAGAGGGAGAGAGAGGGAGGGAGGGAGAGAGAGAGGTTGGGATGGAGTGTGTATGTGTGTGGGGTGGGGGAGAGTTAGGGAAAGAGAGACAAAAAGAGAGGAGAGGAGAATATGAGAAACAGGGTATAAACTAAGAATTTGACAAGAGTGAGAAAGGTAAGGTGAGGAGCTCTTAATGCTGCGTTCACCATGCTTGTATATGTTGGGCTGTTTGCATTTCGCTCTTATAGTTGCGAATTTAACAAATAGGAAGTTACTTAAAGCGGTTGGTATTTTGTGAATTTGATTCCAATATGTTTGTAACCGAAACAATAGTGACCTGGACCATATTCGGTTTCAGTTTGTTGCTCATAGAAAACGCTCATGGATCTGGTGAATTTATATGATAAGTTCTATCGCACCATCCCTTGAGCTACGTCTCTAAAAACGTGTTTCATTGTGTATCGGATCTGGTATATAGTACATACTGTGCATTTGGTTCAAATGTCTTTGTAAACTCAGTGCCAGTTACCTGAAGCATATTCGATTGAAATTCATTACTCATTAAAAAACCCAGCTCATGGATCTGGCGAATTTACTTTCAAAATCGATTACAACGCCTTTTGGGCTAGATTCATACAACTGTGGTCCTAATGTATAGGGGGCATGGCATATGTTATTTTCTGTGAAATTGGTTCAAATATGATTGTAAACGGCGCAACAGCGGCCTGAACCATATTCAGACTGAAATTCGTTCACAGCGCCCCTTGTTGTTAAATTCTTACAAAATGGGCTACATTGTGTAGCGGACGTGGCATATGACATATTATGCGAATTTGGTCGAAAAGTTTCTGTAAACTCAGTGTCAGTTACCTGAAGCACATTCGAGTGAAATTCATTGCTCATTAACAAAAAAAGCTCATGGGGCTGGTGACTTTTTCTTGTAAACTCCGATTACAGCACCCCCTGGTGAAAGATTCTTAGACACATTGGGCCATTGTGTATGGGATGCAGGATATGGTATTTTCTGTGAATTTGATTCCAATATGTTTGTAAACGCAACACCAGTGGTCTGAACCATATTCGGTTTGAGTTTGTTGCTTATAGAAAACGCTCATGGATCTGGTGACTTTATATGTATAGTTCCATTGCAACTTCCCCCCCCCCCCCTTGAGCCATGTCTCTAAAAAACTGGTTCCATTGTGTAGCGGACATGGTATATAGTACATAATGTGCATTTGGTTCAATTATCTTTGTAAACTCAGTGGCAGTGACCTGAACCATATTCGGTTGAAATGCATTACTCATTGAAATACAAGAGCTCATGGATCTGGCGAATTTACTTTCATAATCGTTACAACGCCTCCCCACCCCACCCCAACCCACCCCCACCCTTGCGTCAGATTCATCCAACTGTGGTCTTATTTTGTAAGGGACATGGCATATGTTATTTTTATGAATTTGGTTCAAATATGATTGTAAACGGAGGAACAGTGGCCGGCACCATATTCAGACTGAAATTCATTTACTGCGCCCCCTGGTGTTAAATTCCTACAAAAGTGGATGCATTGTGTGGCGGACGCGGCATCTGACATATTGTGTGAATTTGGTCCAAATATTTCTGTAAACTCAGTGTCAGTTACTTGAAGCATATTCGACTGAAATTCAGTGCTCATTAACAAAAAAAAGCTCACGGAGCTGCCCGCTTTTATACCTTGCGTTATTGAAGAAGACTATGTTGTCTAACAATCTGTGAATTTAGATTAACTAGCACAAAAAAAATATATATTTGGAAATAATAACTGCTCCCCTCGAATTTCGAACTACGAACTTCGAATTTTGGTCTAACTTATCATAGCACATATAAGGTAAGCGGCACCGTCAGGTTGAGTGGGTCTAATAATGTCCAATGCACAACGGTATGATTCTAGGTATTCACAAAACTCGAGGTATACAAGATCATCACATGGCTGAATATGCCTGATCCTGAAGAAGTTCGCATTTCACGCGTCTATCTCCTCACTTGAGGCTCAACTTGTTGTTTATTAAATTCTATTCAAAAGCGCGTGCAAATGTTGGCGGAGCTTAGCTACAAATGAGTGAGTTATATCCAGAAATAGATCGCTCTAGAATAATGGAGTTTCTTAGTCAATTATATGACGTCATAATCAACCACGTCATGAATGACGTATCTAAGTTCGTCACAAACGCATCATTGATGACGGACTAAGCGTTGTTGTACGGATTGTATGTCATTATAAACATGTTGTTGAATATTTTGAGACTAATTTTACTGCCTATGGCAGCAATAGCACCCAGTCAAATTAGTTTCAAAATATTCAACATCTTACCTGTGTAGTTTTCTGGAAATTGATAGTTAGGGAGTTCAGGGATCGATCGATCGATCCCAATACGGGCAAAGTATGGGCGGAGCTTAGCTAGAGATGGGCAATACAAATTTTAGTTAGAAATAATACAATTTGATAATTATATTTCATGTTGGTAAAGTAGAGTTTAACCCTTTCATGGCAAAACTGACCAAAACCGATCTCTGTAGTAGACCTGAGGAACGTCTATTTTTTTTCTTTACCGTTGGAATGATTAGCTCGGTTATTTATAAAAATAGTCTTCTCTTGGCCTGCAAATGGGCATTAAATAAGAAACTATTTTAATGTTCTTGACCAAATTTAGCCTTTGACGGGTTAATTATAAGTGAGTGCGAGCTTTTAGCCATGACATTCTAACATTATCAAGTAGGCGAATTGAATAAATTATGTTGAATATATAGACTATGTTCACAAATTATTTTATGTTGGTTAAGTTTTGAGAAGCGCGTCTACGAGAATCGAAAGCATTCATAGAATTGAATATGTTTCTTAAACGAACACACATTTCCAAGAATGTGGCTTGAGTGTGGGTGGACATCATTCATCACTCATAGGTATGCACAAATCTAGAGCCTTTCATGTCTTTAGACAGAACCGCATCCGCCAACTCGTTCTGAGCAACTGTATACCAATTTTTCCAATCGCCAATAGCGCCTGGAAAGCAAATACATTATGTAATTAATTTGATCATCAAGTTTTTATTTTCCCACTTAGGTTAGTTAGGTATAGCCTACATCTAGTTAGTAACGTTAAAGCTATAAATCCCGTAGATGCGCTAAAGGGATGCTAATCTCATCTCAACTGTTGTATTGTACCGAGAGATTATGGTTTATAAATTCCATATCATTCATATTATGTCACATTCCCTTATCTGCATCATAATGATTTGCTTTGTAATATTGTGTAAATGTCGAACAATGACGCCACCATTTTGTTTCCGCAAACGATAGTACGTGATGTCATGTAAGTGCCAATGCATTGCATTCTTTATTATGTAATACTTATCCCGTTGAATATTTTGAAACTAATTGGATTGGAAGTTGTTGCTGCCTATGGCAGTGCGTAATGCCATGTAAGTGCTAATGCAGTGCATTCTTTATTATGTAATACTCATCCCGTTGAATATTTTGAAACTAATTTGACTAAAACAACTTCCAGTCAAATTAGTTTCAAAATGTTCAACAGGTTACTTGTATAATTGCTTTTATACCACACTGCTAAGCTATAGCTGGCACCTCTATGACTGAGTGTATATACCAACGCAGACACGTTAGGTTTTTCTGATTGGTTGAAAAGTAAATCATGACAGCCATCATACGCTGTAGAAATGTATCAACATTTAGCTACTAAAGCCTGAATATCTTTCATTGTCAGCATGATAAAAAGCTAAAATGTCAGGGATGCATTATGGGTGGCAATTTCTATCACCTGAATGATTAGTATAAGATAAGTTGAGATTTTCTTTAACAAATGTATCTCTCCTTAAAAGTGCAGATCCGCCATCTTTATTTGACGCCGCATAGAGCTACAAGGGTAATTTTCTTCCATAAATAACTAAGAACGCATGCTTGTTCAGACCAGAGGTCAAATAATGTCACTGGCGTAAATATGAATTTTAAATCATGAATTAATTAGTTTTTTAATTTGAAACATTATCCTTATGATTAATATTATGATAAAACATAATTTTCTTATGTAAACGGGATTCGTCCTTAATACTACAGAAATCGCCTGCCGATGTAAATCTATGATTAGCACCAATATTTTATTTCTAAAAGATGCCCTAATAACGCAGGTTACTGGGCTGATGCTGGGTCATTACCGGGCCGTATTGGTCCAGCACCTGCCCAGTACTCTGTATTATTATTATTATTATTATTATTATTATTATTATTATTATTATTATTATTATTATTATTGTCATATACAATCTGTACTTACCTTTTCTATAGAACGTTTTCTCCATCCCGTCTGCCCACAACTTCCCCAGGTTCTCAGTGACTGGCGAATTCTTCATATTGTCAAATTTGCATGCTGCCATTATACCTTCTAGGAGTTCACCTGAGAGAGGAAGGGACAGAAACGCTGCTATCTTACGGATATTTTCCTCGGGATTCTGGAAGCAGAAGTTGAGAAATAAAACTAATATTAGTATAATTATGATAACCTGATAATTTAGTCTTATCATACCATTATGCTTGAAAATAACATTTTAAAACTGTATACTTGAAGTATGTACCTCAATGTTATGGAACAAAATAAATCTTAACATATGATGATTTTATTCGATGTAAATTAATATATTTTTTTGTGAAGTTGAATTATGGATACGTGTCTCTAATTCAATTTCATAACTTAAAAATATATTAATTTATATGGAATGAAGTCATTATATGTTAAGATTTATTTCGTTTCATTACATATAGGCACACGATTTAAGCTATTAAAAGTGTACAATTTTAACAATTTTATTTTCAAGCTTTCTGGTGTGAATATGCACCTTTAATTAATGCGGAATGAAGTCATCATCTGTTAACAGTTTTTTCGATTCACCAAATTATGATATATAAGTTAAGCCTCTAAAAGTATACGATTTTAACAATTTTATTTTCACGTATTCTGTAGCGAGTGTGGGTTACGAGGGATACGAATCTCATTACAAATGTTGCATATTACTGAGACGTTATATAGATTCCATATCATTCATTTCCAAGTGCATTCAATTATATGTATCACAATGGTTTGTCTTTTAACATCACATTGATGTTAACGGACCTTTCCAGTTTATCCCTCCATCATCATGACGTCATAATCAACTACGCCACGTGTGTGATGACGTCATGAATAACGTAGATAAGTTAGTCACTAATGCATGATTGGTGACGGGCTAAGTGTTGTTATACGAAGTGTATGTCTTTACTATTTAATTAACATGCTGTTGAATATTTTGCAACTAATTTTACTTGGCGCTGTTGCTTCCATAGGCAGCAACAACACCCAGTAAAATTAGTTGCAAAATATTCAAAAGCTTCCCTGTATAGTTTTCTGGAAATTAAGAGTCAGGGAGTTCAGGGATCGATCGATCCCAACAAGAGCGATGTGTGGGTGGAGCTTAGCTAGAAATGGGCGGGGCATAGCTAAAACTGGAAAGGTCCATTACTGTGGTCTCCTCAAGCGATATTATGTGACGCGAGTAGAGGTGAGGCGATTTGGCGGGGTTTTTCCCCCACCTTTTAAGTAGTTGCTGTGTCAGAGCAACCAACTTTATTTGCATCATTACCACCTTTTTTCCCTTGATCTCACCGCCTTGTGAAAAAGTGTGAAAAGATCTCTGTTTTGATTGGATGTTAGATATAGTGGGTGACCATAAGTCCCTCCCCTGATTAAATCATGTGCCTCCTGTCATCCAATGAGGTGAGCTTAATGGTAATTAGCGTAATGATTGACAAGGGTTAATGACAGGGTAATTAAGGATGATTGACAGGCTACATATCTGGACTTGTTTTTTCCTGACTCTGGGAACTCGGTTCTGTTCGAGCACGAATCACCCCCACCCCCACCCCACCCACCCACCTACAACCCATCCTCTTTAAGTCACATGTCTCCTGGCATCCAACGAGTCGAGCTTAAGGGTAATTAACGTAATGACGTATGACGCATGTTAATGGCAAGGTAATTAATGATGATTGATGGGAACTCGTTCGAGCATGAAGCCCTGCCCCTCATTAAATCACGTGCCTCCTGGCATCCAATGAGGCAAACTTAGGTGTAATTAGTGCAATGATGAGCGTTACAGAGATCAGTTATTAAGCATTAGATTAATGACTGATTCATGTCGCTTGGATAATGGGTAGAGACAAATCGGTCTATGCAGTAACGTGCCTTCCCTCACTGTCTCTAGAGTCAGCTTAAAGTTAATGGATGGCGAAGACATTTGGTTTGAAATAGTCAGAACTCTGAGCAGCGATGTAAACGTTAACTCAAAGTTAATATCGAACGAATCATACATTACTGCTACGGATGAAGAACTTAAACTAACTACAGTTTTAGAGGGTGACACCGTAAAGACTAAGGATTACATATTCTCAAGTCTGCATGACTCGATTACTGGGATTAACGTCGTGTTTTATATCGCCCGACTCGCCCAAAGCTGTCAAAACTTACACCCAACATGGAGCTACACAGGCTACCCCCGAAACGTTCCATAGAGAGATAAATGAACGTGAATATCAGAGTTTTGACTCAAAAACCGTTCCACAAGCTACCAGAGACAATGCTCCAGCTATTTTCGCAAACTTGTTGAATTTAGCGATCCGTAGACTAGCGATTCAGGACTGTTACAGTTGCCAACATGACAGATTATCTCAACGTGAACACCAGTGCATGAGGACCGATTATTTCTTAAGACCTATCGACAATGTGGAACTACATTACTTAAATACATTAGAATGCGTACCTAAAAGCGATTTCTTTCAGGCATTGTCTACAGATCCGGATTTATATTGGAATGTATATGAGCTATACAAAGCCTGTAAGACTGAATGGCTGAACGAGGTACTATGCACTGTTTATAAGCTGCACGAATAATATATATAATTATAACCTACTACTATTATTGACTATAATTATCGAATTCGTTTGTGTTTCCTCAATCAAATCTCGCTCGTATTGCAGCTATTAAAAATGGTATATAAGGCTCGAACTAAGACAGCATTTCTCTATTCACTAGCGGTCTAACTCTCCGCAACACTCCAGGTCATACCTCCACAAAACCTCCCCCTCTTAGAATTATAATTTTAATGTAGGTACCCTAGAGTTATGTTGTGTAGATGTCTGACGTAGTAGTAGTTTTGATTTAGTAGTAGTAGTAGTAGTAGTAGTAGTAGTAGTAGTAGTAGTAGTAGTAGTAGTAGTAGTAGTAGTAGTAGTAGTAGTAGTAGTAGTAGTAGGCTAACTTACAGATGGTCCAAACATGATGCCTCTCACCCAACCCCACCCCAACAGACCAATCCTATGTATAGCTATCAGCAAATATATCTCTGATGAACGGTTCCTTCAGCCCTTTAATCCTGTAAGTTGGTCATTAGCCTGGGGCATCAGAAATCTACGTAACTTTAGGAGATCTACGTCAAAATCTAATTCTGGAAAAGAAAAAAGCATGTGATAAACAGACTTTGAAATGTATTTTAACACGAATATGGTAAAAGTAAACTTAAACCATATCATTTAAAAAACATCAGCAGACGTCTAACGGGTTAAAAAACAGACAAAGCAAAATTTAGCTGAACAGCGTTTTTATTGCAACATTCTTTGTTGAAGTGCTATAATCCTATAATCTAATAATTTATGGGCTAACCTTTGGACGATTCGGTCATTTTTTGTTAAATCTAGTAATGACATTATAATTGAAATCATCGGCAGTCCATGAATCCTATGATACAGAAAATATATGCAGAACTCTCCGCAACGAGTCAATAATAGTGGCTGCGCAGTAACGCCATTGTATATTGACCGTTAGTTCAGGCACACCGAACGAGTCAAAATATTCAGATTTTCCGTGTAACGATGAGATATGCTGGTCTTCTGATACGCTTAGGTATACAGTCTTTAGCGAAAACACCTAGGAACATCCGTCCTAATCTCCAGTCTGCCGAGCAAATATGTTCAAGATCTCTAGTAGTTAACAATAATAATAATAATAATAATAATAATAATAATAATAATAATAATAATAATAATAATAATAATAATAATAATAATAATAATGAAACACTCAGTCCCAAATACAATTGGATATTTTTTTTGGTAGTAAAGTTTCTTTCCAAATAACTATACAGATGTATGCGTCTGGTATACATTTGATGTGTATTCCCACGCGCACACGTGTGCGTGTGTGTGTGTGTGTGTGCGTGCGTGCGTGCGTGCGTGCGTGCGTGCGTGCGTGTGTCAAGGGCCCTAGTAGTCTGTGGTAACATTACGATCGATGTCAATGCTTATAATGTTATGAAATTCCACTATTGCGTTAATAGTATCTATATAAGCTCTATTACTAACTATAACGAATATAACCCTACTCGGTATGTCTCTGAGAAAAATATTGTCCCTATTCACGCTACTAGTCCCTGTGGGAATGGTGAATGATGTGACGATAACTCTTTTAATTGGGTATCGTGCAACTTTAGTAATGTCGACGCATGAGCGTTAATTACTTCTGGAATAGGTTTAACCTTAGGTACATTTAATGTTGCTTCATGCAGACGTAATTTGTAAGTGTGTGCATCGCCACGAATTAGGTTAAAATCAGGTTTACTCGACGTAAAATGTAGCTTTAAGGAAACTTCGTTGATTAAATATTTTTCATGAAGAAAAACGTTGGAATTAATTCTACCGACCATTTCCACAGGGCTACTTAGGGCAACGTTAAGTTTTCTATGCATATAACCTACATTATTAACGGTCTTATAATCCATATGTCCCGCTAAATCCTTAAATCATAATGCAGCTTTTAATTGACTCAATCTATGCTCTGTCAAATAATTAATTAAGCTTTCGAAATAACTGCAAAAAGCGTACATGTCAGAGAAACGTTTTCAATTTAAAAATACATCTACTTGAGAAAACATAGAGCCAACACATAGGTTAATCGGCGCAACATCGCTGTTCGCTGTTAAAGGAGTTTCCACACCAGCAACAACCAGTAGAACCCGAGCCTTAACATAAATGTAACTTTGAGCTAAATCTATGTATTCGCCACCACTGCCAGAGAGGAAAAACTCCGACTTCCCCCAGAGTTAGACAAGCTGGTAACGGGTTGATAGATTTGCCAGCAAGCTTGATCCATCATAGTCATTACAGGTTTCACAGTAAACAAATCTAATATGCTTTTAGTGCAGTGACAAGCTGCCATCTTATTAGTTAACTAAATATATCAACTTGTTTGGAGTTTCTGATGCTTCTCCTTCTACGGTTATGCTTCAAATAACTTCTGCACTGGGTAGCGGATCATTGACCCCTCTTAGTATTTTTGCATCTAGGTTGTGAATTAGCGCCTGAGATATTGATACACACTAATGCTATGGCTTTTGGTATGATCGCTCTAACGACATTCAAAGCCCTATTTCTCATGGATGTTTTCAATTTTTTACCAGCTAAAACAGCTTCAGCCACTCCTAACCCTGCTGATAGGGCGCGCTTACCCAAACCTTTTCCTACTCTTTTAGCTAATGACATGGCTGCTCTGATCAGTGACCCTATAATATTTCCTAACCCGTGACCTTTTGACTCCTAGATCCTACGAATACTGGTAATCATCCACCGGCTAGATTAGCGTAATAAGCTCTCGACGTGGCTGAATCCGGTTTACCCGTATACTTTCGACTTTATCGATGCTTTCGGATTCGCTTTTCAGTACATATTATGCCAAGCGAACACATCTGTACTGCGGTCAACATCTACTGGTTTCATTGTAAGATCTTACCAGATATATCTAGGTGTATTTTCATAAGTCATCTATCTCCATAACTTAGTCTTTATGGTGCATTGAATGCATTCAACGATCGTTACCTTCATGCGAGAGTTCTGAGATGTGTAGAAATGTATACCTTTAGTTGTTAATATGGGTTTAATGGTAGTGTTCAGGAATTCGCCACATTTATCGCTCTGAATCGATTCAGGTCTTCTAGAGACAGCATTCAGAAAAAACTCCAACGCTTGAGCTAAGGTTTTTGCAGTTTTATTCATTAAAGGGATTATCCACCAAAATTTTGATAGACAATCTATTATGAATAGTAGATAACGTATAGCATTATTATGTCTGGCTAAACTAGTAACATCGCTCAGATTCATTTGCCATAGCTGATCAATGCTGGCTACTTTGAATCTATCGCTATTAAACTTTATAATCTTAGGTATATGCAAAGTGTATGGTTGCTTGGCTAATCAGGCTCATATTAAGGGTTTAGATATTGTTTCATTAAAGGCCCTATACAGTTTTTCAAACCAACGAAAGACGCAGAGTGTTTGCTATTGCAATATACATGTTTCAATCTGTCAGCTACGCTAATAGATTGCATATTTCTTACTGTTTTTGTGAACTTTTTTTCACCATAGTTTAGCCAAGTTTTGGATAGCTTAGTATCTCTAGATCTCAGATTTCTAGCTAGCAACAGAGCGCTGCGCTGTCATGCTACATCTATTAATGAGCATAGATCGTAAACCTTTAACCTCCGGTTCGTTTTTTTTCGTTTTTTTCATGCTAGATTCGATATGCTGAAGACTTGGTGGTTAAATCTTAGCCCAAGTTTTATGGTTGCCCACTACTTGTCTAGGTATATTGGCATCCGCTAAGAGTCTATTGAAGGCTGCCAGTAATTTAACTTCTAAAAGAAAGAATTTGTATAAGGATTCTGTGTCACGGTTGAGGCTATTAAATCTACTAGAGTGCTATTCGGATAGGCTATGCCGTTTATGGTTACACGATTAGAGCTGTCTAATGATAAGCCGTGTGTCCTAATATTTAAGATTTTGATTAATCTCTCGCCTTTATTTCTTAATCTAGGGCTCAATGGTTGAACTATCTCTTTAATTCTAGCATTATCCAAATTTAAACCACGAGGTGACGAGGTCTGGAGATTCCACGAATGATGCGAATCATCTGACGACTTAACTGCTGGACCGAATTGCTTAGACTGATCTATCTGCAGTCTAAACTTTTGAAACGTCTGAGAATACAAATTTGACTTTTCTCTAGCCATCAAGTTGCTACGATTTAGAATGCATTCCATCTCTTGATCTAAATTCACAGCCGATCTAAGGTTTTGACCGCTATTTAGAATATTAAATCTTAGATGTCGTGTTTATACCATCTATCATAGTATGCGGTACCAACGCTGTGAATGCTTTCCATCACTATTATTATTATTATCCAAATGGTTTAGAAATAAGCAGTAATACTGCTGGCAGTAGAAGGTGTAAGAAACCTCCTCATTGAATAACTTGTCGTCTTTCATATAACGGCGTCTTGCTTTTACTGAGTAATCTAATGTTATCTCGATATCTATGTAAACATTTATATTGTATTCGATTTAATTTTATATTTCCACGAATTGGATTTAAACAGCATTCAGACACAAGATCGTCTAAACCCTTATTACAGCATTCTAGGATTATCTTGAGTTGCTTGAGCTTGGCTTTAGCTAAACTTTGCAAGACTGATAATTGATCTGAGATATTGACAGCTCTATGCCCTCTTAAACTTAGACACGGGTCTAACCGCAGCCCTAGTCCATCTACGATTAATATTATTATTATGGGACCAAGCCAGTGGCTGGCCACCTATTGTTATTGTTCTGTTTTTTATTTATTTTTTATTCCGCCTTTTTATTTGTTCGCAAATAGCGCAAAGACAAAAATGCCGGTGAAATTCAGATTTGGCATGGCAAGAAGGCCTTATAAGCGCAAACTTTTTACGTGTGAATGGATATCATTTTTTAGAATAGTTAGACGTAGTGATAACAACACCCCGCCGCTCTAACCCTCGGGCAGCAAACAATAACCGCGAGCTATTATATGTAACTCTATTTCAAAATCGCAAAATTCCAAAAATTCCCAAATTAAAAAAAAAAAAAAAAAAAAAAAAATATATATATATATAGGTCTGTACCGCCTGACCAAAATTCCCAAATTTAAATTATAAATTAATTTATAAGATATGAAGTGGGCCGAGTGTTAAACTGAGGAAAAAAAACCTGTCAAAATTAAGGTGAAATTCTTCGACTTACGTTGGTATGGCAATTAACATGTAAAAGCGGCCATTTTTTTTTTGTGGGGTGGGGGTGGGTGGGCCGGGGAGGGGTTGTTAAAAATTGTCATGAGGGCTTTGGCGTGAGTATGTCAGAGACTACAGCATTGACTCTGACGATGGCTATGACAATGACGACCGATTCGTGCTTCAGGGGAATTGAACCCTGGAGCCGCGGTAGCTGTCTCAAGGAATAACGAGTCTGCGCAGGGTCCAAGAGCCCTTGAAATTAAATGATGATGTAGCGAAGGATTCGGGTGAGGCATTGAGTGAAACTGATTTAAATACTATAACATCTGTGTAAATCTTTGGAGATATTCTTTTATTTTCATAACTTTGAAGAGCAAAATATTTCCCAAGATCTTCACACCTGTTCTAATTGTGAACACGATGCATTGCAATGGAACATTTTAATGCATGATCTAAGCGATACTGAACTCTTAACCATGGTTCACCGTTATCAACATGTAACCTCCCACATTACATCCCCGCAACCCCATCAACCCCTAAATTCCCTGCTAACCTCTAAATGCTCAAATACGCCTGTAAGATTTTGGAGACTGTTCGTGTCACCGATCTCTGACAGCGCTAACGCTACATACCCCCATTAACTAAAAAATACCCCACCCCACCATTACCAACCCACTCCAACAGCTACTAACACCCATCACACCCTAGCCAACCCACCCAGGTAGCTACCAACACCCATCACACCCTAGCCAACTCGAACACCCCCCACCACTATTAACCCGACACGGGCAGCTACCAACACCCACCCACCTCTAGCAACTCTGTTAGCGTTCCATATACACCCGTTAAGACAACTAGTAAAAATAATTACAAGAATTGCAAAAATAAATTGACTCAATCCCTCAGAGTTAATTTATTTGAAAATAATAATAATGATACGGATATGGAAGCTAATATGATCGAGGGCGGGATTAACGCTGTAGAGGTTGTGAATTCTGGGGGTGAGGGAGGGGGGGGGGGGGTTGACAGACATTCTGATGATGTTGTAACTGCAATGCCTAGACCCGACATGCCTGCCATCAATGATATGTACGATATAACTCTCACACGAACCTTTCAGTCCAGGCATTTTAATATTACAGAAAATTCCTACTGTCAACTTTAATCCGGACGCCATTATAACCGAGAATTTGGTTGAAGTTTCGGAGCGTGTACACTCTATATTCAAAAAAATATCAGAGAAATTTTACACTAGCATAAATGCATCTCCTGAAGATTACAGCAGGGTCACGATAAATCACCCCGCTCTAAACACCCCGATCCACATGAACTTTGCCCAAGTCCGAGATTTGACAGCAACAGAAATAACGATGCAATTTCTGAAGTGAGTCAATCTCATGTCTCGATGGGGACTTTTCTATGGAGTTTTTCACATAGAAATGCCTAGTGGATCGGGGTGGATTAGTAATCTTGCCAAATTATATCTCCCGTAGGGCGCATGCATGTGCGTCAGTTTCCCTGACAACATGTGTCAGCGTTGGGTGAGAATGCGTACTTATAGTGTACCAAGTTAGTACCAGTGATTTCTTGAAATCACTCCATCTTCGCCGGTCTTGGTACCAGTCAGGACCAGAATGAGACGAGGATTCCAAAACTGTTTACCTTTTTAAAATTGGACCAGAAATGGCCGAGTTATCATTATTTTCAAAATATTACCGGGACGTCGTAATCGCGTGTATGTATTAAATGAATGAGGCATGTACTTATCACGTGATAGCATCGTCACCCTTTCTTGCTGCACGCTGATTGGCTACAGATCGCCAGCTGATTGGCTGGGCGTCCTGCATCTGATGTCACGAGTAGTATAAAAGGAGCGGAAAATAAGAATCGAGACCACACTTCGGCGAGAGACAGCCAGTGCCAGGTTCTTGGACCAGTGCAGTGCTAGACTTGGGCAATTGCTTACTGACTGTGGTACCCTACACTGCAGCAGTGCCTTTCGGAATTCAGTTCTCTTGTGCTGGTCAGCAATCGACATCCGCAATCACTAAGTTTTTGTAAGCCCTCGAATGGCCATCCGGGGGCAACTAAATAAATAGAAGAGACTTCTTCACTACAACACTTCAGGAGGAGCCTTCCTGTGGATGGGCCTCACGGCCCAGATGTAATCTCTACAGCATGTAGAACAAGTGGTAATTCTTGGTGGATAATTCGTCAGATCTTCCGGACCATGCTGAAAAGTGGTATCAAACTTCCGTGCAGCGTGTCATGTGATTAATTAACCTTTAGGCCACAGTCTGGTGGGACTTTGCCTGGTACACCGCAAGAGCTATGCGATCTATCATGTACGGTGTACCCAGTTATGTACATGCAATATTTAATTACAAATGTAGCCCTCCTTGTTACGGGCAACTTTCAAACTACCGTCATCGGATGGACACATTCTAACTTACTGTATACATTAACATAATAGTTATTATGACTATCTAATGGACATCTCTCTACAGCCCTTCGTCTGCACCATCTTGAGAGTGAGCCGCATCAACAGTTCACCTGTGGAAATTTCCCAGCAACTTCAGTATCGTGCCATCTCACATTCCTCTTCTGTAACGCAGCATTTACAGTGATTTTTTAACTCTTTCCATACTGATGACTAATATGTACTCAAGTAACTATACCATTGTACTGTTTATTCATTTATTCCGTTATAGGTACTGATGACTAATAGGTACCTCCATGGTCGTCTGAGACCGCATTTTCTTTACTGTATATATTATCCTTATTTTTGTGCTTACAACTAATAAGCACTGCAAGGTCCTATGATCTGATATACTGCTAGCATTGTGATAGTTAGTTACATATATGGCAAGTAGCCATCCTAGTTATCTTGTTTTGTTTATATAAAAACTCTAGGATGCATGCACACATTGCTCGAGCCTGATATGTGATCGACTAAACCTGGCTATTCTAGCTCAATAGGATATGTTTAAAGTAGTTAGGGAAAATCTCTCTGTAAGAGACATTTTGTGTATGCCTCTTTTCCGATTGTAGCAGATATGTAACACAGCACACCGGCTAGATTGCATAAATTGGCCAAATACCTTAGGGCCTCTTATTATTATATTGAGCGATTGCCTCTTTCTATGCTCCTCCAGCCGCAAGGCTTAATAATTGTCTGGACCTCCCATCGACACGTTGGCATGCTCTGACTCTGGGAAACTATTGGTATTTTCGAGCAGTGAAGACCAAAGTGTCGATTTCACATACATCCCCCTCTGTATTTTCGGATATGAGTTAGTGTAGATAACTCCGCCAAAGAAGGAAGAACTGCGAAAAGATATAATATTGTATAAAACCGGCTTGCAGAACATCTCTGGCCATACTGAAACTTAACCCTAACGACAGGCAAACGTTAGTTCTGCAACACATGGGTGAGGGATGAGACGCAGATCTCCATCCAACTGGGTGCAGTATTAGACCCACCACGCCCTCATGGGATGGATATCAGCCTCTTATTTGCTGCCATAAAATAATTATGTGCTTTCTAAATTGTTTATGTGAATGGTAATTTGTCCTAGTGATGCTATATGTGGTTGTGGGGTGATATATAACCAGATCGTTATATGATTTTGAAACTGTCACTCTGTAACATGTCCGCACACTGCTTTCCTGAGGAGATGCTATGTGGGGTGACCTTCGGGAAACCGGGCATCTTCGCCAGGTAGACTCATGTGTCAAAAGATAGGTAGGAATCCCTGCCACATGCGGCCAAAGCTTGGAAGCGAAGCTAACAACTAAATGGTAGGTTAGAATTTAGCAGAAGGCCCGCATAAATAAGGCGGCAACTACCAATACAGTATCTTTGGACCTACATAAGATGGTGGCCTTTGAATTCTTCGGAAATCATCTGTCCCGTCTTCACGTAACCCAGTGTGCATCACAATTAATTATAACTTCACAAGGTTGACACACACTACACATAGCTTTTTGTTTGAACAAGAGATTGGCCCTTTTTGCCATCTCTCTTCCTCTGCTTCGGCGTTGAAGGCATTTTCCTGTGATGGAGGTCCACACGAGGCACTTTCCTCTCGCAACAATATTATTTTGTTATGGGTATAATGGTTTATATTAAACTATATAAGTAGCCTCGTTAAGACGCTCCCTTACAGGGATACCTCTCAGATATATACGGATCTGTGAGGTACCGCTGACGAGCCTGCGTAAACAAGACACCAACTTGGTTCTATGTACTGTATACTTTCTCTCGTCTACTAGCAAACGAGTACCATTGTTTGTGTAGTAATATATTTTTGATTAATTATCATGTCCAGACTACTAAATTATGTTATGAACTGTCATACAGGTGACACCAATAGTTGGGATGAGTCTGTGAGGTTCAATCTCGGCGGCAATAGTCGCATGGCCCCACTGGAACATTATTGTTCCACCGGCTCTAGAAGCTGGTCTTTGTACATTCCGGAGAGTCGTGATATGAGATCTGTAACCCTGAGAACCGTAGCTAACCAGCCCTCCCATGCATCCTGCCCATGCGGTGCAATGGAGCAGAGCAACATAATGGACCAGTGCACACCGCCACGAGCTACATTATCTAGATTCATCAACATCGAAGAAGGAGGAGCTTTAGGTGATAATCATCAGCAACGTATGAAAGCTTGAGAACTGCACGCTCAGGCTGGTGTGTCTACTGACAAAGCATCTGGGTCAAATGCTTGGAATGACTTCCAAGACATTTTGACACAGCTCAGCATTTCTCTAAGAGTGTATAGCAAGGTCGAGAATAAACACTGCATACACAGGGGTATGGATAATTGCGTTCAAATTCTACCCATATATCTGTATAATGATTATTACGCATATGTAACCAGTGTTAAGGCCTTGAAAGGTTGCAGTTATTACTTCAACGATTGCAACATAGCTCAACGCGATCAACACTCTTGCATAAAACTCTGTCGTTTATGTCAAGCAACTCCGCCCTGCAAGCAGATAGCTAATCGCTATTGCGAAGCTTGTAGCAGATAGTTTAAGGGCGATGGTTGCTACAACAATCACGTCAACTCTGGAATGTGCGCTATGCATAAGTCTTGCGGGGACTGTGGCAAACTTCGAGACGTTGCTTCTAGCTCTAAACAGGGGAAGTGTCCTAGTTGCAAGACTGAAGTTGATTTACGGGAGCATGTGTGTTATATGCAGAGTTATAATGAAGAACATATGAGCTTAGCCACGAAGCGTAAGGACCGCAACCCTAAAACATAGATAAGGACTTATCATCCATCCATCAACGCTTCATCTTTTATGAGTTTGACAAAGCGTCATGAGTTTATTTATGTCATCACTCAGATAGCTTACTCCGTATGCATTAGCGAACCTCATGACAAGTATTGTGGGGATTGTGATGAACGTTGAAGAGAAGTTATCTTCGACGGTTCTAATGCTCTAACTGCTTTCATGCAATGGTTATTATCAACGAAATCTGAGCATAAGGTTACGCGTAAGACTAATGTTCTATATTTTCGTGACTACATCGCCATATCTCATAACAGTCATGGTTTTGACTTGCATCTAGTGGTGGAGTGGCTCTTTAGAAACACAGAGCTTAAACCTGCCAACATAATAATGAATGGTAATAAAGTGGTGTATTTGAATGTTGGTGACATTCGTTTTAAGGACAGTCTAGCGTTTCTTCCATTTCAACTACGTCAACTACCCACGATATTCAATCTACCTAGCGAGAAAAGTTCGTTCCATATCTCCTAGACAGTGACGTATATTTTGATTACCTGGGAGCACACCCCTCGATTGACCCTTATGGAGCTGACAGTATAACGGTGTCAGCATAAAGAATTTGACTCATGTTATGACGTGGCTAAAGATGGCGTTTTCAATTTTAGGGATGACATGAAACTTTACTGTAGGTCTGACGCAGATATTCTATGGATGGTTTGCGGTAAGTTTGGCAAAATGTTCATCCGTGAAACCGGGATACCGCCTTTCATGTAACTATGACATTAGCATCATTATGTAATAAGGTGTTTAGGGCTAACTACTTAAATGATCATAAGTTAGTAGCTCTGCCTGTCATGGGGTACGCTAAACTATGCAACAAGAAACGATACTCTGTAGAAGCATGTAAGTGGTTAGATTACCTGGCTCATTCTAAGAACGTGTTCATTAAACACCGTCTTACTGGTAGCGAACCGGAGGCATTTAATCGATCGCTGGACGGTTACTGCCCGGACATGGATGAGTACTTTAAGTACTACGGCTGTTACATACACGCATGTCCGAAATGTCTGACTAGAAAGCGTATGACTACCAAGTCATTTTTTAGCCTGATTTAACTTTAGAAGAAGTGTATCAAAAGACGCTTTTTAAATCTAGCGAGCTTAGACGTATGGGTTTGAAGGTAGTTGAAATGTGGGTTTGTGATTTTAATGCCCAGAGGCCTAATGACCATAGCATTAATGCTTTTCTGAACGCTAGAACGTATCATGAGTCGCTTATCGTGTACGATGCCCTGTATGGTGGCCATACCAATGCCATACGTTTACATCACCAGACCGTGGTGAATGAGAATATAGCACACGTGGATATCACTTCACCATAGCCTTACATTTGTAAGACCCGCAAGTACCGTCTAGGCGAACGAAGTAATCGTTAGAGATTTTAAACTGGTAGAGGAGCTAGGGTCTTACTTCGGCCTGATAAAGTGTATCTGTTTGCCTCCTAAAGATTTATTATTTCCTGTCCTCCCATACAGATGTAATGCACGTTTGTTCTTTCCATTGTGTAGTAAACGTGCTCATGATTTGCAGAGTACTGAATGCACTCATAGCGATTGTGAGTGCTCGCTACACGGTGTATGGACGTCTGTGGAGTTAATGGAGGTGGTACGTACTGGGTACCATATCTTAGAGTTTATCTAGATATGGCACTACAAGGAACATACTGATACGCTTTTCAAGGGATACATCGATAACTTTTTTGAAAATTAAAACAAGAAGCATATGGGTATACCGAGGATGCGGTTACCGATGCGCAGAAAGACACATATGTTCTGGAATATTTTGAATGTGAAGGGATTAAATTAGATAAATCTTTGATCTTTCAATATAAGCGGCCTTAGAACCCTGGCAAAACAGGTGCTGAATTCTTTGTGGAGTTATTTCGCCCTCAACCCCTACCCTAAGCACGAATACGTCGATTCATATAGCACCATGCTGAGGTTACTGACGGATAGAACGATTTCTGTCAAAGATATACGTGTATGTAATGACAGCACTCTCTTAATGCACTATCATGAGTTGAACCAATTCATGCCGACAGATAATCACACCAATGTCGTGATCGTTGCATTCATTGAGTCATGAGTCATGCTAGGGTTCATTTGCTAAGAAGTCTAGTAGCAGTAGGTTCGAGTTGCATTTATCACGATACAGATCCTATCGTGTATGTTACAAAACGTGATAAACCTCGCCTAATCCCCGTTTACCATGACAGACTCGAAGTTCCTTCCCTCAGTGAAATAACAGAGTTTATCAGCACTGGCCAGAAGAGTTATGTATACATACAGCTAGATGGACAGATAGGGGATATCAAGATTGTCTGCAAAATTAAGGGCTTAACTTTGAATTGCAGGAATAAGGTGTTGGGATTTGATACTCTGTTAGCCATGGTCAACGATCATAATCTCGAAACGTTCGCTCAGTATCCTACTACTATCATTAGGAATAAAGATCATAGACTTTTGAGTAAGGATACTGAGAAACGTTTCGGATTTACTTACAAAAACGTATAATTTTCAATGAATATCATACTAAACTGTATGGCTTTCAGGTTATCCCTAGGATCTAATTTTACGATAGCCTGGGTGGGGGGGGGTGTGTGTGTGGAAAAGTTGGTGGGGCTTTCGTATCAGGGTAGATCAGGAGGGGCATCGAGCATAACCTGTGCGGGTATGGGGGGTTTGAGCATAAGCGAATGGGGAAAATGTGCGGGTGGGTAGGGAAACGGTTGGGGCTGGTTGAGTTGTCAACTTTGTATGCTGTATAATACGCTAACATGTAATGTAGAAGATTACTAGCATACCCTTCATCGAGGGAGAGTAAGTAATCTGCTACTTTATTATTATTGGTTAGATGTGTGTGTGTGTGTGTGTGTGTGTGTGCGTGCATACGTGCGTGCGCGTGTGCGTGCGTGCGTGCGTGCATGCATGTGTGCATGTGTGTGTGTTGTAGCCTCCGGGGGTGCACGCTGGTCCGTCCGTCTATTCTATTCCATTGCACCAAATATCCATGATGCATGTGATGGCTGGTTAGCATTGGTTATTCTCGGGGTTACGAATCTCATTTCATGACCCTCCAGAGAATACAAAGACTGACTTCTGGAGCTGGTGGGACAACAATATTCCAGTGGGGCCGTGCGACCATTGCCACCGAGATTGAACCACACTGTCTCGGCCTGACTGTTCGTGTCACCAGTATGGCAGTCCATTACACAATTTAGGAGTTTAGACATAATTAAAATAGTAATTAATACAACAAGCAATGCTACTCGTTTGCTAGTATGATAGAGAAAATATAGTACATAGAACTAAGTTGGTGTCCTGTTTAACACGTGCTCGTCAGAGGTATCTTACCGATTCTTATATATCTGTGAGGTATCCCTGCAAGGGAGGGTCCTAACGGGTCACTTATTAAGTTTAATATAAACCATTACATCCCTAAAACATATTATTATTATTTGCGAGAGGAAAGCGCCTCGCGCGGGCCTCCATCACAGGAAAATGCCTTCAATGCTGAAGCAGAGGAAGAGAGCTGGCAAAAAGGGCCACTCTCTTGTTCAAACATATGCTAAGTGTGTAGTGCGAGTCAACTTAGTGAAACTATAAGTTATTGTGATACACGCTGTATTACGTGAAGATGGGGTGGAAGATTTCCATTTAGTTCAACAACTTCACCTTATGTAAGTTAAATATACTGTATTGGTAGTTGCCGCTTTATTTATGCGGTCCTTCTGCTAGATCCTAAACTAACATTTAGTTCTTTGGTCCATGTCTAGGCTTTGGCCACAAGTGGCAAGGATTTCTACCTATCTTTAATACATGAGCCTGACTGGCGAAGATGCTCGGTGTCCATATGGTCACCTTATGGAGCGTCCCCTTCAGAGAGACAGTGTGCGGACATGTTACAGTGTGTTAGCTTCAGAATCATATAACGATCCCGTTACCAATCACAACGCAACCACATACAACATCACTAGGACAAGCCATAGTTACATAAGCATTTGAAAAGCAGAAATATGTTTGTGGTGGGAAGTCAGAGATGGATATCCAGCGTTAGTGACTTTCCCATGAGGGCGTGGTGGGTTCCAAGACTGCACCCAGTCACTTTAAAGAGTTAGATGGAGATCCGTGTCCGGTTCACCACCTGCGCGATGGTGTTAACATTTGCCTGTTTTAGGGTTATGTTAAGATGCCCAGAGATGCACTGCTGGCCAGTTAAAACAAGAGGCCTAACAGCCTTCGCTCACCTGCAACATTAGCATTTGAAATACCGGGTAGTTCATATCTCATGAAAATATATTTCGTGAAACTTCTACCGGATGACAGATAGATTCTGTGTGTTAATACGGAATAATCTTCGAAATAAGATCTTATTAAATCTACCATGACAATTTGACCGAAGAATCATGTTTGTACTCCAATCTTGAATCCAAAAATTTTACAATTTTTCAAGAACTCTAGTGAATAAATATGACAATTTTTTTCAAGAATTCAAGCGCATAACTGCAGCTGTATTTTAGCCAAACTGAATGCTAGTCAAGGTCTCATCTCTCATGTTCAAAATATGAAGTGAATCGTCAAGTTTTTGAGTGGAAACAGAATTACATGCATGAAAACGATTTCTATAATCCCTGCCGATAACGATTTAAAATCTCATGACTTGATAATTCCAATTATAGTGTTCACTAGGTGTATAAATTTGATAATAAACTGAATTTATAACTTTGATAGGTGCCAATTTTTTTATCTGATTTTGAAAAAAATGTTAATGGAATAACAAAATTAACATTATTTGATAAATGTCTGTGTCGACTCGTATGACAGTCATGTTCTTTGGCATGTTTGGACGTTAATGACAATGACATGGTGTTAGGGTCAACTGAATTTCATGCTCATCCATGGGGAATTTTACGTTGGTAAGAGATGATGGACACATGAAGCACAGTTGAATAAGACTAATTCTGGAATGATGATTCGGATGAAGTATATGAAATGTGACATAGAGGTGGCACTATGCGAAGTTGTACTTACTATACAACAACAGATGACATCGCTAAGTTACAGACAGCATTTACTTTTAAGTAATTACTGACCATGGATTACAAATTCTAACTGATATCCTGATGCATGTCATTGTAAAATCTTGTCATTCCGTCTCCACTACCTCTCATTATGTGCATGCTGTGAGTAAAGGGTTAACAAACGTGAGCAAGAATATTGTATAACAGGTAACGTTATGTAATAGTAGCATTTTATGCAAAACAAAATTACAATGACATTAGTGACGGATGGCTGTCCGAGGGCATACAAAAACTTGTTAGATGCGGATGTGGCGATTGCGGGCCAGAGACTAAGAACTGAGATCCGAAATACTGTGGTTGTAGGGTAACCAACTGTCAGTAAGCAGTTGCCCACGTCTCGCACTACTCTGGCCACACAACCTACCACTTGTTCTCTCTCGTCGAAGGGGGGGGGGTCTCGATTCTTGGTTCTGCGCTCCTTTTATACTTCTCGTAACATTATAGGCAGGACGCTCAGCCAATCAGCAGACGCTCTATAGCCAATCATCATGCAGCTAAAAGAGCCAGGACGCTATCATGTAATGGACATCCTCGTCATTCATTTAGTACATACACGCGTTTATGACTTTTTCAATATTTTGAAGATAATTTAAGGAGCTAAATATGGATAACTAGACCATTTCTGATCCGATGTTAAAAAGGTAAACGCTTTTAGATTCCTCGTTTCATTCCTGTCCTGATAGTTACCAACAACGACGAGAATACTACAATTTAAAGAAATTACGTGCACCAACTCTGTACACTTTAGTATGCATTCTCTCCCAACACTGACACGTGTTGTCAGGGAAGCTCTGACGCGCGCGCATGCACGTTACGCGATCTCACAGACTTGGTCATTTTAGAAACCTCTCTTATATGGCTTTATATACACGTACTACCCTACTAAGTGGGTGGGGGCGTGCTCGGAACGTATCCGGAGCGGTCGTCCCGTACCCAGCTGAGCTGGGACGGTCCGTACCCGTTCGGCCAATCTGCGCTACATCGTGTGTGCGTGCGTGTTTGCGTGCGTGCGTGCGCGCATACGTGCGTGTGTTCGTGTGTGTGTGCGTGCGTGCGTACGTGTGTGTGTGGGTGGCGATACATATTTATAGGGGGTGAGTCAGGAAAAGACGAGTTCAGTCATGTAGCCCGTCAATCTTCCTTAATTACCCTGTCATTAACCCACGTCACGCGTCATTACGCTAATTACCCTTACTTGTGTACGTTCGACTCGTCGGATGCCAGGAGGCACGTGACTTAATGAGGGGGCGGGGGTGGGGGCGGGGCTTCGCGCTTACGAGTTCCCAGTGTCAGGAAAAGACGAGTCCAAACATGTAGCCTGTTAATCATCCTTAATTACCCGGTCATTAAGCTTTTCAATCATTACGCTAATTACCATTACTCTCGCCTCATTGGATGACAGGAGGAACATGATTTAATGTGGGGGAGGGGCTTATGGTCACCCTCTACATTTGACAAACAATCAAAACGGAGGAGATCTGGTGGTTTTTTCACACCTTTGCAAAAGGCGGTGAGATCAAAGGAAATACGGTGATAATGATGCAAATAGTTGGTTGCTCTGACACAGCAACTACTTAAAAGGTGTTAAAAACCCCGCCAAAGGGTCTCACCTCTACTGATGCGTATGTGCAGCTACAACATATTCTTTATCATGTATAAATCATGCTACATATTTTCAAATTAATCTAACTAGAAGTTGTTGCTGCCTAAGGCACCATCGGCTTACTCGGGAAAAATTGATATAAAATCAATTGCAAGCAGAATGAGAACAAGTTTTTCCTAAAAACGCAATTCTGAGACATACTACTTTGACTGGAAACAGTTACTGCCTATTATTCAACAGTATGCATACATGATTGCTGAGGAATTGAGGTACTGGTAGGTACATCAAGATTCTAAGGTTAAATAAAATAAAATGATAATTTGAAAAACAGGATTAAACATGAAGTAGCTCCTTCGCATCCTAACCCTTTCATTGACAAATTCTAAAAGGGAAACTCTTTACAATAACAATATTTATTTACAAGCAGATCACAAAACAGTGATAAATGGGGAGTTTTGGTTACAATTTTCCCATTCAGGCAGAGTAGGCCTATCTATTATTATTATTATTATTATTATTATTATTTTTATTATTATTATTATTATTATTATTATTATTATTATTATTATTATTATTGCGAGCACAGTTACAATCATTATTAACACTATTATCCTTATTACTATTTTCATCTTGCTTTTTACTACCAATATTATCATCAATATTATAATCAACATAGCGGTTAGATTTGGTCAAGGAAAATTGAATGTGCATTTGCAGGCCAAGAGAACACTTCTTCGAAAACCCACCACCGGGCCGACTAGATCGTTTATCGATCTTGTCATTCCAGTCGTAACCCCTAAAAAAAGTACCCTCCCAGCCCCTAAATGGGCACTCCTCTTGATCACTGGAGAAACTGATTTTGATCATCGTCATGTTATCGGTCAATATTAATTAATTATATATTTTTATGAAATGTATTACAGACAGTAAATCGCAGCTTTACACCCATGTCGTCGTCGTCGTCGTCGTCATCAATAATGACAATGGTAGCATGCATTGCGTAACTAGAGTAAGTAGATCATACTTTTCTGTGTTTTTTGGCTCTATTGGGATCACCTTGCGTGGAATGTATCAGTGATGATGCGAATAAATGTACATAGTTTGACTAAAGGTTTTACATTTGTTGTGGAAAATAGCTTAGAAAATTTAAAGTAGTTTGGTCGATTGCAGTACAATATAAACCGTATTCTGTTGAATATATTGAAATTAATTTCACTGGAAATCGTTGCTGCCAGTAACGGCTTCCAGTCAAATTGATTTCAAATGTTTCCGGTATGGTAGCATTGAACGTAAGATATGGAGAATTCATCGGTGAACGAGTTAACATTCTAAGAAATTTGACTACAGAGAATCCATGTATCCCCTGAACTTACTTTGTTGTTGTCTAGTACATTGTACTGTGCAAAATGTGATCGGATTTGAAATTATTTTTAAATCAATCTCACATATGAAAGCGCAACAGATGAATTAATAATGAACTAAGCCCTAGAAAACAGCACCGTATAGTATCAATGTCAGTATTGGAAATGTTGGAGTTGGGAATGGTGCCATTGGACCTATAGCCAAATAGAAATCCCGTATGGTAATCGCAAAGAAATGACAGCGTCATGTCCGATGATAATGGTATGTTACGTTGAGTATGGCAACCTTTCACCTACAGAGTGATTCACAAAGTACAGGAGTCTCCGTCTACAGTGGGCCTCAGAAATGCCCTTTTGCAGGCCATGATAAAGATTTTTATTTAACATTTACCACTTGAATGCCTGACCCAGTAACCGAGCCAGTCATTCCAGCTGTAGATTTAAAAAAAGTCTTCTCTTGGATTACTAATGGACATTGAATAGGCACAAATTATGACGTTCTTTACCGTTACCCGTTTACTGGACAAACCGGCCAAAACAACCTCTACAGTGGTCTCAAGAAATCTCTATCTGCAGGAGAACAGAAAGCGATTGTTGTAAACTTCAGTGGTAAATTTGCAAAAAATGTCTCCTCTTAGCCTGTACAAATTTCAATTTAATTAATATAAGTAGCAGTTTGAGAGCTTTAAACCGCAATTGGCACGGGGAAGGGTGTGTGAGGGTGGCGGCAGTGTTAAAAGTAGCTTAACTTACAATCGCGTAGGTGATTTGACATAGTTCAACTCCTTTTCATCTGTGTAATATTGCACACTCACCTGTACAATGTGTTCAAAGCACAAGAAAAGGATTTGTGCATCCGGGTTGTTTGCAGCGTAATCCTCCCAGTCACGTAAGTGTCTGACCCACCAACACCGCGACGGCTTGGACGAAACTTCTTTATCCAGAGCATTTGTTTTAGTAGCTTTCTTTTCAGAAATGTTGACGTCCCCAGAATTACTTTCCGAATGTTCAGGTCCTGTATCCCGTGTATCGGATGGTTGGTTTTCAAATGTCACGTCTTCTGTAATAAGAATATGCAGGCCTTGTACAGGCCTTAGACATGTGTTGCGCGAGAATCGGGAATATTGGTAGACTATGCTTTTAGAAGTAGTGAAAAGTATAAATCATTGAAAACACTCCTCTCAAACCAGACATCTTGCTACTACTTATTCCGAGTTCTATGACTCCACCCGATGCCAATTCTGATATGCCGGGTCCCCCATATTAGAATCGACATAGGGTGGAGCCAGAGAACTCTGACTAGCCACTACTATGAGGCCCTTACACTGTGGCACAAACATCCCATTCGGACACCACACGGAGCTTCTATTATCTCCTAAAGCGGAACTGTAAACGCCGACCATTTCCGGCATACTTTTGCTAGGTCGATGAAAATTTATTACTGTTTAATTTAATGCCTTCTCATAGCATCTAATTTCCAATTTTCTCAGGAAAGCCCCCTCCCCCCACCCCCGTATATGGGAGGGCTGCCGTTTCCTGCATTATGTATAGATAAATAACATCCTTAATTTGCTTCAACTATTGTCATGAATTTTCAATAAAATTTGGACAGAAATTCGACAATAATCTTATCACAGTCATTTATCATTCCTCCTTACGCATTAGAATTGTATCTTCATAGAGAAGCTAGATTTTAAAATTAGATTTTCGTTCGGCATTGTTCGATTGAAAATGGTGTTGTCGAAAACTTGTTGTGAACAATTGCCTTAGTCCATCAACGCAGTAAAACTGACAAATAAGTTTAAATCTTTCCAAAACAAAAACAGAAATATGTTAGCTATTAAATAAAATTTTCAACATGATGTAGGAAATGTCCTGCTGGATATTTTGAACATAATTTGGATTGGAAGACATTGCTGTCTTATTTAACAACGTCTTCCAATCCAAGTATGTTCAAAATATTCAATAATACGTTGTTATTTTGCTTTGGAAACAGGTTACGTTATTTCTTAGCTGTACTGTATGTAGCAACTTTTAGGCCATACCAAGAAATCGTGTGGCAAACGGTTATGCGAAGGACAACTACGCTCTGTTGTTGTTGTTGTTGTTGTTAGTCTACGCAGAAGTACATGCAGACAATTGTTCTAACATCTTTAAATTCTGGATCCTCGTCACAAACTTTGCACACTAACTCCTCCTAGAGTTTCCACCCGATCAACTCCAAACCGGGGTAACTTCTCGGTCCCATGGTGGAATCGTGTGCAATTACTTTTCTTTTGGATCTGCTCAATAGTTTTCGAGCTATCCACCTTTGAGTGGGCAAAAAAGTCCCATAGGAAATGTATGGGGATCTTTAACGTAGTCCTAGAGTTTTGATCGGATCACTACCATACTTGGACAGAATGTTACCCGCCTGCTCCTGAAGAGTTATCATCATTTTGAGGTCAAAGGTCAAATGCTAAGGTTATCTCTTTGTGCTAAATGTTACCGGATTTCGTTTTCGGCAGGAATTAGCTCCTATTGCCAAGAAAATATCAGTGCAAGATCAAAATTTGGGACATTGTTAGCCAGCCAAGAACTACGTTGATTCATGCAGAAAAATTATAAAATTTCATCAAAACCTCTCTAAAACAGACAAAACATGAATTTTAACTTTCAAATTTCAACCGCCGATACCCGGTTGATTTGGCCTCAGATTTGAAAATACAGCCGTATTTTTGGAGTGTCGTTCTCTTCAGCGCATCCAGTCAGCACTTTACGGAATCCAAATCGGTCCATCCGTTCTCGAGATATTCGAAAAACCGTAAAACGAAAATTTCAAAAATCGTGAAAAATGGGACAAATTTAACAGCAATTTTAACCCCTTCCCGTCAAGATATCGTCCTGAAAAGCTAAGAAAATAAAGGTGGTGAACTTAGAATTCAATTGCGAACAAAATGAGCCATTCCCCGTCAAATTCGGTTGGCTAGTTTCAGAGTTTTTAAAAGAATTACTTTTTGAGTGGTGTCTGGAAATACTTATTAGTTTGCATGTACGAAGTACGCACAGACTATTGTACACTAACTCCTCCGAGATTTTCCACCCGATCAACTCCAAACTCCAGACTTCTAGCATGTTTTGACCCACATTGTGACAGAAAATATTCTTTGGGTATTGTGACCCGTTTTGAGAAAATCCGTCATAAGAACACTTTTTTCATGAAAATTCATATTTCTAGGGTGGTCAGATGGGTGAAATTTGGCATATCCGTAGATGCATCAGACTACTATTGACGAATACAATAAAATCGTTAGTGAACATATAAACCTTTCAACAATCCTCATTTCCGTGCCCAACATGTCTCATAGGAAATGTATGGGAGCAATATTCGGTCGGCGACTGCTCCTAGGGTTTTGCTCCGATAATCTTGGAACTTAACATACTTCTAGCATCTGTCGTCACTCAAAAATAATTTCGGTCCACTCACCAGTTTTTGAGAAAATGCTGCATAAATACAATATTTTGGCAATTTTCCCGACAAATCACGGAATTATGTTTGGATCGTTTCATGATTTCATTCGGCTGATCCGGGGAGAAATTGCCTCTCAGACGCCGTTTTCAGAACTGGGATATCACGAGCGTTTCATCATATATCCTGATTTTTGTATCGTAGACACATTTCCATTGGGAATGTATTAGAAATTGATTTGATGATAAATGACCCAGTTTTGGAATTATCACCTCTAAACTTGGTACACTTCTAGTATGCCCCATGGCATGCATATGCCCGATAAAAAAATTGGATCTGATGTATGGTTTCCGTGAAATCGCCTTTTCCTTTCCCGAAAAGGCCCATCGGAAATGTATGGGAGTGATATTCGGACCGCAACTCCTAGAGTTTCTGGCAGATCATGCTGAAACTGAACAGCCTTCTAGCATCTGTTAGCCTACGACCTTAGGATTCTGCACGCAGACTTGAAGTTGCTTAAGCAACTCCAACTTCATTTAGTTGTTGCTGTTGTTGTTGGTGGTGGTGGTGGTGGTGGTGGTAGTGGTGGTGATCGTGGTGGTGGTAATGCTGGTGGTGGTGGTGTGGTGGTCTTGTTGTTGTTGTTGTTGTTATTGTTGTTGGTGGTGGAGGTGGTGGTAGTGGTGGTGGTGGTGGTGGGTTGCGGTTACTCCTGCTGGTGTTTTTGCTTGACAAACCTGGAAGGAAATTATAAAACCTGGGTACGTAATCCTCCCAAATGTGCGGTAGCACAGCCTCTGTAAAAACTTTAAACGTTTTGAAAAAGTTGAATTGTGAGACAGAGACGTCCTTACAATTTCTACTGACGTATATGAACCTTCGGTTTTCCTCTTTTAGGACCGACTCCGTTACACGCATCGTGGTAATATGTGTGTTCAACACACGTGTTCCTGTTTGGGTATCTGCAAATAAATGAAGATCAATATTTAACCCCTATGATACCTGATTTCCCAGACTTACGATTTCAAGATAACTATACAGGTAAGCTGTTGAATATTTTGAAACTAATTGGACTGGAAGTTGTTGCTCTTGCTGGCATATGCAGCAACACCTCCCGGTCAAAATGAGTCTTAAAAAAGTCGACAAAATATTTATTAAATCGTAATTGGGTTTGTTGTTTTGATCTTTCATGTTCAGAGGGTTACTACTATCTAACACTTAATTGAGAGATCCGATCTGTCACTCAAGTATGACATCGTACTCAAATACGTCACATACATGGTGACGTCAAAATATATAGTAAAGTATTTGGCTCCGTCATGAACATTGAAATGTCCGTCAAGTGTACGAATTGTATGTCTTTGATGGATTTACTTTTTAATAAATATACGGTTGATTGTTTTGAAACGAATTGAACTGGGCACTATTGCTACCCTAGACAGCAACAACATCCAGTCAAATTAGTTTCAAAATATGCAAAAGCTTACGTGTATAGTTACCTTAAAATTGCGATATCTAAATTGATTCCAATACCCGTAAAAAGTGCGCGGAGCTTAGCTAGATGTGGGCGGGAATAGCTAGAAATCGCAGCCCCCCCCCCTCTATTGCTCAAGACACTAGTCAATATAGATTGTCTATGAGAGTCTATCTGTGGCATGCATGCGGTTCCGTTGTACTGCCTATATCTATACATTTAGTCAAATATACATGATATTTCATAAGATATACATTTTCATTATCATAATGAAGTCACACATGTTTGAACGCAGCGATGGTAAAGTGTCAACATGCTCCTAGAGAAACAGTAAATGAGCTATGGCAGCAATAGGTACCGGTGAAATGTGAAATATTCAACAGATTCCTAGTAAGGTTGTCTTGAAATTAAGACATTGTCGGTGTCGTCGTCGTCGTCGCCGCCGTTGTGAAATTTCAAGGGATACCCTTTGCATAAGCTGTGTTCACGTCCCAACAACGGGAGGAAGTTCTCTGTCCAATTGGTCTTTACCTAGTCCCTATTCTCTATGGTGTATTCACACCATGTCTAAGTTATACAGAAGGCATGGCATTACGGTATATTGGCATTGACAGGGAATCGAACCCGCAACCGACGAAAGCGCCAAGCATCATGGCCCACAAACGTGTCCACCTCACCAACACAGTACGCCTTGCGGCGTTGGCGTGGTGGTAGCGTGTGTGGGCTATGATGCTTGGCGCTTTCGTCAGTTGAGTGTTCGATTCAATGCCGCTATCTAAGTTGGGTATTTACACAGGCAGCGCGGTATACTCCTGGGTGGAGAGAGTCTGACGAGATTGCCACCTTCGTAAAAATGCTAGTTTCGACCGTAGACAAAAAAAGTTATGCCCCTCCGATTGAAACAAGTGCTTTGATTTTACCGACAGGCTCAATGGTCATTTGATCTACAGTAGTCTGTGTAGACTATATGTTTCAAGGACTAATAGGTCTGTGAACCATTGTATAATTTTAATACAAAAGATTTGAATTTTGAAATATCTTCCAGAGAATCCTACCCGATCAGTAAGGTCTTAGATAAGCTTATGCTTCTGTCGGGTAATCCAAGAATCTAATTTAACTTCGTGCATGTTGTTATCTATGTGACAAAATTATGAGTTACGGCATTCAAAACTATCATACACGTGAGAAAAGGGCATATGCTACAGATTGTGTACTATTTTTATATGAATATATGTCTAAAGGACACAGACTTTCATCGATTCAATACTGACCTTTAAATGATGGTAGCCATACATTTGAGTCCTCCATTGAATCTAGGATTGGTTCAGCACTGCCTTGCACCAACATCCGGGCAATCATCCAGGTTAAGTGCGTCCCTGGTGACAAAATTAATCGTTGATAATATGGTATTGTTTGTATTCAGACAAATATCATGTAATTCTCTTTATGCTTATATAAGCGGTGGCGATTAAGTACATGTAAAATTATCATCTTCTTTTTATGCTTAAGAAATATGTTCGGTCTTTTGAAAATAATATTATTGACATAATTTTGGTTAAGAAATCAATACATTTCAGTCCAATTACTATCTAAATATTATCATCGTCCTTGGTCGCAGAATACATACTCCCTGTAATGTACTCTACCGTGCCTTTAGGACACCATCACCTGGTCGAGTATCGCCTGCATGGCACAAGAAGCGCTACGCTTACACCTTACATTCTAGATATGCTTAACCATTTAACCCTTCAACGATCTGTATCTCAATGGACCTTTCCAGTTTTAGCTATGCCCCGCCTATCTCTAGCCAAGCTCCACCCACACCTCGCTCGAGCTGGGATCGAAGGATCTATTTCTGAACTCCCTGACTATGAATTTCCAGAAAACTATACAGCTAAGCTATTGCATATTTTGAGACTAATTTGACCTATGACAGCAACAGCGCCCAGTCAAATTAGTTTCGAAATATCCAACAGTATGTTTATTAAATAGTAAAGACATACACTTCGTACAACGTATTGGACTATTAAGAGTTAAAGACGGGCCAAATATAATCGTTTATCGCGCTTCATATATGGGCAATTAAGACACACCCTATAGAAATAATGTGACCTGTTAGAGCCAATCAAAAGGCGCATCTATCATCTACCCCCACTCCATTACTCCTATCGTGGTATGGCTTAGGAACCAGGATAGAGATTTTAGGTTTACATATAATGCTCCAAAGTTATGGAGTGTGCGTATGTGCAAAAACCCTAAAACGATGCACAAACTAACTACCTTCCGAAGAGGTTTTCTTAAGGCTAATCCCACATCATCAAGTCTAATAAAGATAATAGTAATGTACTCTACCGTGCCTCTAAGACACCTCATCTTGTCGAGTATAGCGTACATGGCACAGGGGAACATTAAAACTGTAATCCATTAAAGTTTTGTTTGTGAGATATCGTATGCGGGTCACAATTGTAATTCTAATCCAAGTGAAATGATAGATGGGGCCATTTCCAGCCCATTTCTAGCTAATCTCTGCCCTCTTTGCATGCATGTTGGAGTCAATTTATACACTTTGAACCCTGAATTACCAGAATCCCAATTAACTTATTATATAGGTAAGCTGTTAAATATTTTGAAACCAATTTCACCGGGTGCCGTTGTTGCCATAGCAGCAGCAGAGTCCAGTCAGCTTAATTTCAAAATGTTCAACACAATATTTACTAAATATCAAATCAATCAAAGGGATACAATTGGTACACTTGACAGCCCATTCAGTTTTCACGACGGAGCTAGATACGTCATTCATTGTGAATTGTGATTGTGACGTCAACCTACATGTGGCGTAATTGATTATGATTATGACATCATATAATTGAGTGGCAGATGCATCCATTCTGTGTGTAACTGACTGTCCAATCCAGAAAAAATAAATTAAATACCTGACCGTGGAAATGTAGCAACAACTACGTCGTCCTTTTTCCACTCAAATGACCGCAACATCTCCTCTTCCATGAGAGCGATTGGCAGATATTCAGGTGTAGCCCAACACTCAGGTGGCCAGAAATCAAAAACAGACTTCGTTTTCTGGTTATTCTCTGCCATGTCTTGAAACTTGTGTTATGACAACGCTTTTGGAGTGTGCTACAATACGCAAGTGTATCATTAAATATAATGTGGCGGTCTATGAGTAAAACATATTTAAAATTAGAAACATCAAGTCTAGTGAAATCATAAAATTCAAACAATAAATGGGCTAACTGGTCTGGAACCCAGGGGCCCCGAAGTCCAAGGGTGCCTCACAACACCCAGTGAAAAACTATTGGGGTACTGTATCATAATGTTTCTAGTAACTCCGTTGTCTTAGCGTTTCATTGTTTTAGTAGCTCAAATAAAACCCAATAACTTAATATGTGATATATTAGATTACTGAGTTTTAATTGAGCTACGACGAACTATAAATAATTGAATTCTCGTCAGAGCTGTGTTAACGTCAGGGGGTCAAGATCTAATTCACCTTTCCAGAGTATCCATCTATCATATGTCGTCATAATGCGCTAAGCGGCGTGTAGGATGACGTCATATTCATTACGTCATAAATGATTCTAGCACCCCCGTCCTACTAGCCTGAGAGTTCCACTGCTATCGCAATAAAACATAAAAAAATTAAAGAAATTTTAATGATAAAAAGCAGAGTACAATGGCCGACTGTTTTATTCATATTCACTTCCAGAAATGCAGAAGAAGCCATCTGAGAGCAAGCACATTTCGAAATTTTCTGGGTGATGGTCCTAGGACCCATGCATAGAACCCACCCCTATTTGTCATTCAGCCTACAGACCTGCATATAGAGGGACAGGAAACAGACAGGATATACCTACTCAGCATAGTGATCAATAAATCTTAAACCTTGCTGCAAATTTATATACCAAATGCAGAAAGGTTTGAGCAGCAAAATTAATATAAATTTTCCATCAAATGCAGAACAATGATTCTCAGGGCATCTAATTTTCAAAATTTTCTGGAGAACCCCCCACCCCACCCCACCCCTTGAACAGTCCACCACAGGGAGCCGTAAACGCTACACCTAATGGCCGTCAATCTTATTCGTGGAAATATTAATCTCAACAGAATACAGTATACAAGACTGGTCAAATATCGACGTCAATTACGACTTCTTAACGGATCCGGAGTGCCATTATATCATATACATAAGGCTATGCAGACAGGTGGCTTCTTACAGTTTCTACTACCGGCGGTGCTATCGATATTCTCGAAGCTTTCTCTTAGTAATTCACCTTTCCAGCGTATCCATCCATCGCCAGACCTCGTATTACGTCATAATCAGCTCAGCGCGTGTATGATGACGTCATAATCATTACGTCACAAAGGGTTCCAAATAGACGGTCACCAAATCTCAAATGTTCCGACACGTGGTATGAATTGTATGTCTTTGTAATTCTTTGCTATTTAATAAACATGCTGTTGAATATTTTGAAACTAATTTGACTGGGCGCTGTTGCTGCCTTAGGCAGCAACAGCACCCAGTCAAATTAGTTTTAAAATATTCAACAGCTTACCTGTGTAGTTTTTTGGAAATTGATAGTCACGGTGTTCAGAGCTCGATCGATCCCAACATGAGCGAGGTGTTGGTGGAGCTTAGATAGAGATGGGCGGGGCATAGCTAAAACCCGAAACGTCCATTGCTATGAATCATGTTCAGGAAATGGTGCTGTGCTGCACAATCTGATACAGACTCTACACGTCTGGTCTAAAATTAATCTACAAAATAGTGCGTCGAGCATATGCTCAGCAGTGAACCTAGCCGATGAGATGCAAACAATTCTTTCGCATAGTGATGTGTTGTCTAGAGACAAGACCAACCTATACTCCCAGACATTGCAAATCTTTCGACATCTCAGCTCTACGGGCAACCCAACCCTGAGCAGCCCCCTCAACTTACGACCTCGTCTAAGTCTCAGCTTAAACACAGATGATGACTCTGCTAAAAGAGTAAGTAAGGTTCTACGCTCTAAGGGCTCTCATTTAGTGGAGCTTTTAAGGACAACTGAAGCTTTTTCACTCGATGATTCTTACCGCCTAACTATAAATGGTCAATTTTTCCTCGTAGTAATTTCGTAGATTTGGTATCCTCTACCGTAGCAACTAAGCTCCAGTCCGGTTCTAGTCCTATTAGAATTTCAATGCTTGATTATGCCTTTAATAACCTGATATATAACATTAATATTCTATGTGGGCGGAAATGTAGAAAACCGCGCTAAGCCGTGATAGCTCTGACCGCCACCGCAAGCAGTAGTAACTGCAGGCGCCGACTATGCACCAATGAATCGAGAAAGCCTATATCGACAACCAGTTACGGTTGGTTAGAATATGGTAAAAAGAAAAAGTAAATAACACGCCATAAATATCAGATTCAAAGATAGATAGAACAATTTTCTACATCCAGCAGCTTTTGGATGAGTTGACAAGCTGTATCGTAGCTTTAATGGCCGCATACCCTGAAAACGGGTTCGAGGATGTTTTGCTAGACAACCGAGTTATTCCTTACATAGACCTAAATGTGTAATGTTTACTTGGGACCATATCAGAATCACTAGTGTAGATCAATTATGGCAAATCAATCTTAACGACATGTTGATGGTAGCCAAAGACAACGATGATACCCTTATCTATGTACGTTATAGATGGTTTATAAAAAAACTTATGGATTCTACCCTTAAGGAATAACACGTCCAAAACAGTTTCGGAAGCACGAGAATGCTTTTTGAATAGTGTAAACAGAAAACCTGAATCTATTCAAAGCGATACAGTAAATTTGTAAACTCATCGGTTAAGCAGCTCTTAAGCTCTAGAAATATTCACTTTTATACATCTCGGAACGAGATGTGGATGGGATATTAAAAAAGCTGGGCATGTGGGCTTGTCTAATATGCAAATGAGTTGATGACACAGCCCTCTCGACCAATCAGAGTTGCGCACAGTGAACCACACTTCTACTCATACCGAGGCATATAGCCTAGTGTTTTTTGGTTGGTTGAAAAGTAAATCATGGCATCCATACAGACTGCAGAAATGTATCATCATTTAACTATTAAAGGCTGAATATTTACATATAATACCATGATAAAAAGCTTAAAATGCCATGCATAGTTTATGACGAGCATGTTATAGCACATGTATAGCGATTATGTGACAAAACATTTCTTTAACGGCTGACAATTATAAAAGGGAGGGCCTAAAACATATCTTTTAAATCAATATTACAGTTTAATTTGTAACAAATCCACAATTTACGCACACTACGTATGAGCCTAGTAAAATAATAGCTATAGCAGCTGGGTGGGTCTTCCGCTCCAGCTACAAAGTACACACAAACAAAATGCATACGTGTAGGTGCCCCTCAGAATGCTGCAGCCTCTCAGAATGCAGATGGACAAACAAAATTGTCTATCTAGTGTAAACAGAAAACCGATAGGTCAATTTCCAGTGTACTACTCAGATAGGCTATCTGAAGGCCTATAGGCAAGCTAAAATGCAAAATTCATTCAGTGAAAACGGACAAGAGGGGTGAAATTTCTATTGGGAATTTATATAGCCATTGGGGGGCAGTTGAAACAATGGCAGTTGTTGTTTAGGCAAGATGTAGCTCCTTGTTTGGAGTGCAGAATAACCTCTGCAGATGTTCTCAATGCAATATGGCAAGTTGCATCGCTTAATGGCTGTGTTTTTTCATTTATCTGTTGGTGACTTCTATAATTGTCACTTGAGTGATGGCAGCGTACACTCAGCATAATTATCACGTACACTCGGCTAAAGGTTGGCTTCATTTTGAAATAATACAAATACTGTTGCTAAGACTTAACTGTAAAAGAAAATCAACCATTTTATTGCTTATTTACTTATTTTGCTCCCTTACTCTTTTTCTGGAACAAACCTTTGCATAAATTGGCTGCCAGTGGTTTATGACTTGAGACAACAGACATGATTTTCGTGTAACAAAATGTATTGTCTTGATATGATATTACGAAAAACAGCATTCTTAGAAGCAGCGCACCTACATTTTGGGAACATCAAGGGAAATAGTTACAGAAACATAATCATTTTTGTAATAACTTGAAGAGAGTTTCAAGATATTGAGCCATGCCAAATTTTGGGGCGATTGGCTAAGTTTCCTCAACGGTATTAGGCAAATTGTCTATGTAGCGGAAGGGGTGACCAGCGAGGTCGTGCTGCAATCTGGATGAGCTTCGCCGGTGGCGGAGAGTCCTTGGCTTCCATCTCAATGAAGGCGCCGGGCATCATCCCCTAGGCGATGGCGAGCTTTGTCACCGAGAGCAGGTGGTAGCTGTAGCTGGTGGCAGTGCGGTCATGCGGTGTCAGTCTTCGAAAGGTGGAATTGGTGATGCAGAGGTTGCGGCGGTGGCCATCAAGTAGTCCCAGACTGACAAAGCCGGCATTGGGCAGCAGGCCTGTGCTGCTGGAGGGAGGTAAGTATCGTCCAAACTCCAGAATGCGGGTGGACGACCCATTGTGTCTCGCAGGCAGGATTGGGTACAAGTGCATCGTATTGCATTTAGATGCAAATGCAAATGATTGCAAATGATTCAAATGCAAATGCAAGTGCAAATGCAGCCTAGCTCGATTGCATTTAAATGCAAATGCAAATGTTTACAACTTATTCAAATGCAAGTGCAAATGCAAATGCAAGAGCATTTACAAATGCATTTGAATACGTGGACAAACCTCTGGTACTGAAGTTCTTGAACACGGTAGTATGCATCTGTCAACTATGCGTCTGCTGGGAGTGACTATCTTTGGGAAAACATTTTGTAACATAATCATGTAGTGGGTTTTAAAGTATGAGAAATGATTTTAGTTTTTTTAATAATTACTGTTGGAAATTAAAATAATTCATTTCTTTTATATTTAGAAATTATTTAAGCATGATGAACAACATTAAATGTACTATAGAATATGAATAATAGAATAGCATATTATTATTAACCCAGGAATGGCCAAACTGACCAAACACAGCTTCTGTATTGATCTTAAAGAATATTTTCGAAATTTTACCACTCGAATGACTGGCTCGCTTATCGAACTAGTCATTGCAGTGTAAAATTTTCAAAATTTTTCTATGAAGAAATAATACTTATTTCACCTTTAAGGGGTAACCATTAGAGAATTTAATTTTCAGATTTCTGTTAACTATCTTCAAAGTAATTTCACTGATCGCTATTGTGTCCATGGAAACAACATGTTCCAGTCAAATTACTTTCAAAATAATTATCAAATATAATGCTGAATATCTGGAAAGTAATTTTATTGATAGCTGCTGTGCCTATGGCAGCAGCAGTTTCCAGTCAAATTACATTCAAAATACAGCTGTATGCAAAGGTTTCCAGTCAAATTTGTTTCAAAATATTCGCCAACTTGTTCAATACCTGAATTAAGATTATCGCATTTCAGGATTCAAATGTTTAAATGTTAACTTCTATGGCTGAGATTAGACATGACTGAGCATGCGTGTATATGCACCGAATGGCCGAATGGCAAGTGTGTCTAATCACAATGAGTGAACAGTAAATTAACCCATGTCATGCAGAATTAGCAGCATCTATTATTTATTGATCTTGGTAAATGACTATTTGGATTCCAAGAAGATAATCTTTGAAGATTTACCACTAGAATGACTGACTCGATTACCAAGCCAGTCATATCAGTCATGAATTTTCAAAAATTGTCTTCTCTTGTAATACAAATGGACATTCAAAAGGCCAATCTTGACAAATTAAGGATTCAGAGATTTCTGAATGAAATGGAGTTAACAACCCTATTCATAGATTGCTCAACCAGAGCTATATTACTAAGCTCACGCTAATGACTTTGAAAGGATCTAGACGAAAAATATAGCAAGTACTTGTTGAATAGATTGTACAGTCAAAAGTGCTCTAGTGGCCACCTGTATTTTGGGGCCACAAGATTGCGGTTCTTTAAAACAGATGATTGTTTGATTATTAATTTTCCTGAAAATCAACATATTGATTAACACAGCAATAACATTTAGTACAATTGTTTTATTAACCCTTTTATGCCCAAACCGGCAAGACCAGTCTTTGTCATGGTCTTTACAAATGCCTGTTTGTAGACTGAGAGAAGAGGATCACTGAGCCAATGATTTCAGTGGTTTTGTATATACACGTTAAAGTGACAATACATTGGACAAGAGAATGGAGGCACCCATTCCTTACTATTTAGGTGATCATATTTATTGTACTCTAGAGATACGTTGCTGTAGATTTTCTAAGAAACAAATTAACTAAAATGCGTTGGCTTGCTAAGATCTCAACTGATTTAAGCTAGACTAATTTCAAAATATATTTGAATTCCACACGCACGCACGCACGCACGCACGCACGCACGCACGCACGCACGCACGCACGCACGCACGCACGCACGCACGCACGCAATAAATCACAGGGAATTAAATTTCTAATTTCTAGCAACAGAAATGCCATTTTTATGATTTAACCAATAATTTGGTTGAATATTTTGAAATTAGTTTGACTGGGTGCTGTGACTGCTATTTACAGCAGCAGCAGCTATGCTCCATCCTGTTTTAAAAAAATGAAAAATGAAAAATGTAGTGCATATGAAAAAAACTCAAATGCATTTGAAAACTCAAATGCAAATGCAACCCTTTTTATACAAATGCAAATGCAAATGCAAATGCAAATACATGAGATTCAAATGCAAGTGCAAATGCAAATACGTCAGAAATTTCATAAATGTATTCAAATGCAAATGCAAATGCATTCAAATGCAAATGCATTCAAATGCAAATGCATTTGCACGTATACCCAAGCCTGCTCGCAGGGGCACGTTTCTTGCTACAAACGTTTGCAGACCAGAAATGGCGGAAGCCTCTATGGATGCTTGTGGGTTCGGCCGTATATGAAAGGAACTCAGACACTTCTCGATGCTAAAGTCGATCATGCTGTCGAGGTCTTCGTCACGAGTAGCCATCCTGGTTAGCAGCCCTTCCTATGACGCGGTTGGCTGGGCTGCCAGTAGATCAACACAGCCTTGCTCTCGCGAGTGATGAAGGTTTGTACATTTGTGGAGTCTGTGTGTCAATACGGGATCAGGTTTTTCCGCTGTGATGATTACGTGTGCACATATGCATACGTGTATGTCTATATAGGTATGTACAAGAAGGCTCACGGCTATCTATATATAAGGGGTTGGTGGTGGAGAGGTTATGCTCATCCAAAGTGAGTGCGCTCTGAAACGAAGGAATTTAAACTAACATAACGGCATGGGTAGACCTAGGCGTGTAGCGCGTGCAAGTTTGGTTTTTGTGCAAGTTTTCTTTTAAACACCTTTATTCGCCTATCATTACTTTAGGTCTATAGATTATTCCCTAATATAATGGTTTAGGTGGCTCTCTCAATGTTGCGGCTCTCTCAATGTTGTGGCTCTCTCAATGTTGGAGGGATCCTAATGGTAGGTATATTACCTAGTGAAAAGCACGAGAAACAGCGTACGATGATTCGTGCTGTATATGACCTCAAACCCCTAATGACGATCGTGACAACAAGAAGCACAACTCAAGACTCTCTAATACCATGTACAGCGAAGATTACCATCACTTTGAGGGACTGATACGGATACAGGGGATGCGTGGATAATTACACAAAGCACATGCAACACGTAACACAAACAACACAGAAAAGTAGAATAGTGAGTAGAGTTACAACAAAGAGCACTACAGGGTGCTATTGTTAACACTATTTGGTCTGACCCGTCACCGAGCGAGTGCAATGGTGTAAGTATCCGCTGGTATACACACTCAAGCAGGGAGCGGTTATTTCTATCTATCTAACCTTTTGACCAAAGGAAAGGACGAAAAAAACATGTCTGCAGTCGGTCAGCATGTGGTGGGCCTAAGCGAGGATACAAGCAATGAGTTTTTAGCACAACACTTATTCAATAATGATGACGAACATGCGAATACAGTTTCATGGTGGCGGTTCACAAATGAGTGAAGCGACAATTTAAAGTCACAGTGCAATATGGTGATGAAGAGATGAAGAAAGAAGAAGAAGAAGAAGAAGAAGAAGAAGAAGAAGAAGAAGCGGGAACAGTGCTCTTAATTATCTTCGTCACGATGACATATAGGCGGAAGTGGTTGAGCTCGTGCAGGGGCCGAAAGCTAAATTGTCTAGCTTATGTTCCGGAAACTGGATATCCGAGTGATGTGATTTCTTCGTTCCCAGTTGCTGCCCCACAGGATCAACAGCAGGGCTTTCCAAAAATGGGCCCGATCCCTTTTTCCCACCATGCACTAGGTATAGTAGTAGCCGAGGCCGCTAAGTGATCAGTTGCTCTATACTAGGAGTATGACTATGTCTTGGCGACTCAGGCGACCCAGCGTTAGGTTCTCAGAGATGAACCGTGATGACAGTGGTACGTCCTCTCTGGTGTCGATATTTCTGTTGGACTATATACTATCCAAGGAGGATCACGGGACTCCTCCGTCTTCCAAAAGTGAATCAGAGGACTTGTTTATCTCGTTAACCTGCTTTAATCTATGATGCGCCAAGCCCTTGTCTTGAGGCGTAAGAGCTTCAGTAGCAGTTACCAGAGAAGACGTTTTGTTCTTAAAATATCTCGGAAATGAGGTACCGTGTGGCTATTTCAAAGACAGCTTTTAGGATCCTGCCAATGAGGGTTCCAATGGTACCAAACTTTCTTTATTTGGGCAAAGTTTGAGCTGTTGGTAGCGATATTTCTACCAGGTCACCTGGGGGAAAATGTCAGTCCCAACGTATATCGCGACAGACACGACGTGCTATCTATTTATCTAACGTTTTTACACATAGTGTGCATGCGCAACGTTCGAAACATTCGTCGTGGAAGATATGCGTTGTTATTGCGGGCAAACGAGATGACACCGATCGGCTGACGCATTATGCCAGTACGAGGCCACGCCCATCTATGAGCGAAGCCACACCTTCATCCGACTACGCTTACAAGCATTCTGAGGGGCACGTGCATTTTCATATGTCATATTCAACCTTTATAGAAATAGTAAAAAAACATTATTTTCATGTCACCACACCCCCCCCCCCCCACCCCATATGCAATCTAAGTTAATAAACAATCTTCATCATAGCACCATGCCATTGAATAACAGCAGCATTAATAATAATAATAATAATAATAATAATAATAATAATAATAATAATAATAATAATAATAATAATAAACATAATAATAATGGCGGTGACAGCAAAAATTACACATGATAATAACAATCATTATAATGATAAAACTGATGATGATAATGATAATAACAATAATACATGTAAATAATAGTAATGGTGTTAATAATATTTTTGCTGTTATTGTTGTTAATAATAATCGTAATTTCACTGAATAGTAATAATACTCCGCAAGATGGTCACTCCAATCCCTCCACCGCCCCTCTCCCCCCCCCCCCCTTCCCTCCCCAACCCCTCTTTATGTAAAACGTTATGTCATAAGTCATGTCTCCACACGTAATTTGTTTAAATGTATTGTATCGTACTCTATGTCCTTTGTAATATAAAATATCCATGTAAATGTATATAAATGTTATATGTATAAACATAATATTACAAATTTTTGTTATATGTCAAGGGTCCACCGCATCATAGGCCTTGCCTTTGGTGGATGCCTGTATTGAATTGTTGAACTGTTTACCGATATGGAAATAAAGAATCTTGAATCTTGAATCTTGAATCATTCTTGGGGACACCTACCAGCGCGCGATCACGTTAAACAATTAAGCCTACTAACGATTTACAACAAAATATGCAAATTAACATAATGCAATAGTGCCAGGTTCCTGACTTCGGGCTCCGGATGTTAACCCTTTCAGCGATGAATTCCATATATCTCATTTTTAAAAGACAAGAATACAGGTTAAACTGTTGAATATTTAGAAATTAATTTGACTAGAATGCGTCGCTGGCCCAGGCTAGGCAGCAACGGCTTCCAGTCAAATTAAGTTCCAAATATTCAACAGAATAAGTTTTATATCGTAAAGAATTTACTTTTTGTCGGTGAAAGGGTTAATAATAGTCTCACATCTCCTACCTGACGCGGTTTGGGCCGGTGCAGTAGATTACGTAGTGTCAATATGTATCAGTGTCTGCACTAAGAACGGACTGGCAGCTCGTGCTTAATGTAGATACTACGAACTATGATAAACGGCAAGCTGCAAACTGCAAACATGTATTAGGCCTGTTGCGGATCTCCTACAGCTACTGTTCGTGTCAAACGATTATCTGAATCCATAATGTTTCCACTTTAACACCGTCTTGCATCGCTGGGTCCTTTATATCAGTACAATTCAGAAGTGTGTATGTGTATATGTGTCACATATATACACCCTAGTAATAATAACCTGCCCTAGGATCCGTAGTCTGAGTTAGGGGGGCTACTCTCTCATGATCGGACTACTCAACTAGTTGCGCACGTTATGCAATTCGGAGGGATTCAAATATCCAGCCATTGTACGCCACAAGTTGTTTAATGCATGAGCGATTGAAACAAACATTTCTTTATGATTTTAAGGAATCTTACATGGCAGAAACAGGTTCCAGTCAAATTAGTTTCAAAATATCCAACGGCTTTCCTGTGTTTGCTGTGTACTTAGTATCACCTAGACCCCGTTAAAGTTCACACGCCCATTAAAGGTCTTGTGAGGACGTATGGTCGATAACGAGTTTCAATTAATTTTATGGTCTACTACACTATATAAACACAATAGCATCACTTGAAGTGAAAAGAAATATGTTAGGCAGCCCGAATAACGAGATTAAATGACGCCTCGATCTAGATCATATCTCCCTGTTATGTCACACCGGGAACGGCGCTGTGAGCTGTGTCAATATTTCACTGTCTGTAGTACAAAGGTGACCTATTTTTAAAACGTTCGTTTAACACGAGAGGCTTCACAACCATAACATAAATTATGTCAGGTTGAAGCTAAGTCTTCAAGAAATAAGAGATCATGATTTAAAAAAAATTCTATCATGATATTTACTCATTTTTAATGGTTTCATGGATAGCCATATTCGCATAATAATAGGCCTATAACAACGGTAAAGCATGCCATCTAAAAAGATATGTATAAGCTCCAGAATGCAGCTACAACTTTTTCTGAAGATTACAAATGTACAATAAGTGTGTGTCTTATGTGAAATTTCTCATGATTAGAGTCAATGTAATTGTTTATCTATCAGCTTTTGGCGATTGAACTGACAGAATGTTCAGAGATCGCTGGCGTATCGTCTTTACTTACAGTGCAGCTCATAAATAACTATATGTTTCCAACGCAAAAACACAAGCTTGTTAGTTAGAACCATATGAACACGATACAAGAACCTGTCTGTTGAATAATTTTTAGCATAATTTGGGTTGAAATCCAACCCAATTATGTTCAAAATATTCAACAGTATGTGTTATTTAAGTTGTACTATATGCGTGCGGACGGCAGTGAAAGCCTCATCGGGCAACTTGATCGATGCCTAAATTGTAAATAAACTGTGTAGGCCTACTCTGGATGACTATGCGCAAATAGATTAGTTTAGATTTGATTTATATTTTCCCAGCATTTTAGTTGATTTTAAACACATAACTATAGTAACTGCTATTTTGCAATCATAAATTTATTCATAAGTCTGCACAATGGTAAATTGCGATAGTAAATGCACTGAGCTGTGTAGGCATATTGTCATTTAAAAAGTTGTACATTTGTGTACATACATATTCATATGTGCCTATCATCTATAATGGAAAATCTGCAGTCAATCCACAGGCCTTTGAATTTTCGTCCATCCATATCACTACCACATATCCCCCTACTACATGATGTATATATACTTACTATATAAAATATACACTATATATAGTAGGTATATATACATCATGTTGTAGGGGGATATGTGGTAGTGATATGGATGGACGAAAATTCAAAGGCCTGTGGTCAATCCAGAAAGATAAGAGTAAGATATATATGCATTTGTAGAATTGTATTCCAAGAAGTGTGTGTGTGGGTTTGATTAAATATAGCCTCACGTACACGAAATCCGATGTTACTGTCACCTCTAACCGTGACCATGAGAGCTATCCTAAGTTTAATCAACAAAAATATCATCAACTTTGCTATTACTGAATCTTTGTACACCTTTAACAATGTAGGGTTCCTGTGTGAACAATGAATTGTCAAAGAACAGGTGCTTAGGTTCCTAATATGTGCAGCAGTAGAGCGCCTAGCTATGCTCTCTAGACTATAAGAATTGGTGTCTTCCCGATGTGACGTCACAAGTTTAGCGCGATAGCTAAAAACGTTTGGTTGTCAAGGAGGTTGCTATGTGCTTATCTCAGCTTTGGCTGGAGCAATTACAAAAATTTAAAAAGCATTTTGTTCTTCTAGTAAAGGAGAATCTATATTATGATTATCAAGTTAATCAGAGCGATCGGGTATCTAGTCCTCACAACATCTTTAAGCAGCAGCAGCAGTAGTAGTAGTAGCTTATTTCCGCAATAGACCATCGGCCCTTGATTGTACAGTGATATCATTATTATTGGCGGATGACTAGGAAAACATATGTATGGACAGACTCACACACAAGTGCATGCAAACGCACACACTGGCACCCACACACGCACGCACACACACACGCGCGCACATGCGCACACCCACACACGCACGCACGTACGCACGCACGCACGTACGCACGCACGCACGCACGCACGCACGCACGCACGCACGCACGCACACGCGCGCGCGCCCGCCCGCCAGCCCACCCACCCACCCACCCGCACGCACGCACGCGCCCACACACGCCCCCACACACACGCACGCGCGCGCACCCACACACCCGCCCACCGACCCACCGACCCACCGTCACGCCCGCACGCCCGCACGCACACATTCACAGACAGACATGTTTGCATATACACACATACATTTATACATATACACGTAAATATATAATCATTGTAAATAATATATAATATAAACATCAATGTAAATATATAAATTGCGCAAAGTTTACAGGTTGATTCACATAAAGGTGTAATTAGTGCATTTGGGATTTGACATCAGAACGTTTAATGACAATGTGGCAATATAAACATAATCACTTTGAAATCCGGTTAACAACTTACTAATGTGTGTGTTTGGATATTTCATGAAATTGAAGATACTGATATACATTAGCCATTAAGAGACGGGATGAGGCTAGACCAAATCCAATTTTCTCACAGAAAATGTTCATCTGCAGGCCAAGAGAATGCTATCCCCTAATATTCACCACAGTAATATCCGGCCCCGTTATCGGGTCGGTCATTCCTGTGGGGAACCCCAACACACAGTCATTCCTCCTGCCCGGAAAAGGACGCTTCTGAAGACCAGTGCAATAGCCATTGCGCAAGACCATCTTTCCTCATTTCCTACCAAGAAACGAAACGAAAGGGAAACGAGGTGTGCGGCCATATTAGTTCCATTAATTGCCATTCTCCTCATAAATAGACGGCAATTTGAGAAGATTGACGATTCGACGACCCCCCCCCCCACCCCAAAGCCTACTCCCATCTCGATGTCAAGCACATTTAATTCAGTATTTTCTTCATGAAGGGCAAACCTCTAAACCCAAGAGCCCGAATCCATTGGAAAGACTACGCATTTTTAAAGCGGTAAATAAAGATATATCTATCAACTATATTCAAACTAGTATCAAACACTGGCATGTGTTTACTACCACTCCACCCCTCATTCATATCTCACCTCACCCACCACATTCCTCCATACATACACACACCCATACACAGACGAACACGCACATGTACACGCACTCACCCGCACCATAAGCACAAGACTGGAGAAAATGCTCATGATAAAATGTCCCATCGTAGTTTAAAGGCATGGTATGAAAAAGCTGCTAATTTTCGCGTAACAGGTATATTATTACTCTTAAGCAGTTCAGTTAGTTTGAAAACACTACGTCTCTTATAATAATATGGTTTGATATGGGTTTTGGGTAGATTAGAATACATTGGGCATATTAGTATAAAATGATATTCATCTTCTATGTCATCTGTACAGAAAGGACATGTTCTCTCAACTAACGGTATTTCTTCCCATCTACCTGTCTCAATATGGAGCTTGTGTGACGCGGTTCTGAGCCCAGTAAGAGCATATCGATGTCTGATATTTTTTACGTTATCTAAATAACATTTATAAATTAATGTATCACCAATGTAATTGTATAACTTGGTTTTGCTATTTAATCCCAGGTCTCCCCTCCACTCTTGTAAATAAATATCGTGCACCCTTTGTTTATATTGTAAGATGAATTCATTTTTTTCTCACATTTCTACCTTGTGATAACCAGACGTCACTAAAGCCCCTCCTAACTAGCATATCCTGTAGTTTGCTCACCCAGTTATTACAATGATTATTTACCTCCCAATCCCTATATAAAACATCATATACATTTCTTGCAAGCTTATTTTTCTGACAATCTAACATTTTAAACCAGTATTTCAGCATCCTAATTCCCCTAGTCAGAATCAACGGTACTCTTCCTAATTCACCGCAGACAAAACTGGTAGATGTATTTTGTTTGACATTAAGTAGCCACTTACAGAACTTTAAATGACATTTCTCAATATCATGACCTGTATGCTACCCCCATACTTCGCTAGCGTAACATAGAATTGGTAAAATTAATTTGTCGAATAAAGTACAGAGGTGACTGGGCGTTATATTCATGAATTTATTAGAGTACCTTTGCAGTGCAAATATTGTTCTGTCAGACACCTTTGTGATAAGGAAAAAGAACCCCTTGAACTAAAAGATGTACCCAGATATTAAAATTCACTTACCACTTCAATTTCCTTTGATCTAAGCGACCACCCCGTCTAAAAACCACTGCCTTAATTTCCTCGGTGTTTACCACAAGTCGCCATTTCTTACAGTAATCAGACAAAATATTTAACCTTTTTTCTATACCTGTAATTGTTTCTGAAATTATGACTATATCATCCACATATAAAATGAGAAACAATTTAAGCAAGTTTATATCTATCCCATCTGCCCCATCCCTTATAAGTTCCTCCTCTAGATCATTTACATACATAGCGAAAAGAAAGGGTGATAAGCTCTCTCCTTGACGTACCCCAGTGCTGCATTCAAAACTGTCTTCAGATATTTTCGAATTTACTCGCACGCATGTCTGTACATTTTTATATATTGGCATTATGATATTAATTATGTTACCCCTGACTCCCACTAAACAGAGAAACCGTTGCACAAGGTACAAGATACGTATTGATTTCTGCGCAATTTACCCAGCATACAGTAACCCTGACTCCATAATCGTTATAGGAAACCGTCCCGTCTGCGTGTACAACTGATCATTTGTCAGTCAGTTCATGAGACAGACGCACGTAGAATGTACACTCTAGAGTGCATACTTCAATACTGTCCAGTGAAAGTGTATCAATTTCCGGGAGAAAATAATAGCAAGCTGTTCTTTATAGGGACGACTGTTGATAATAATGTGCGTGAAAGTTGTACCTATCAACTGTGATAAAGCTGCTCCGTATGGTGTAATGTGGCTGCCTGCCTGCCTGCATGCCTGCCTACCCATCTATCCACCCACCCACCCACCAATACACCCACACACACACACACACCACCATCATCCGTCCATCCACCCACCAACCCCCTGCCTGCCTGTCTGTCTGTCCGTCCGTCCGTCCGTCTATCTGTCCGTCCGTCCGTCCGTCCGTCCGTCCGTCCGTCCGTCCGTCTGTCTGTCTGTCTGTCTGTCTGTCCGTCCGTCCGTCCGCCCGCCCGCCCGCCCGCCCGCCCGCCCGTCCGTCCGTAAGTCCGTCTGTCTTGTCTGTCTGCCTGTCTGTCTGTCTGTCTGTCTGTGGTTGGTAGATGGGTTGGTGGGTGGGAGGTTGAGTGAATGGGTGGATGGATAAATGGATCCGCGAGCGCACCGGGAAATTTGCTTCCCCCACATGTCAAGAGGATAGTGTGTCCCTTTAGATGGAAATTAAAATTATTATGGTTTTAACTGTTTTTCTTCTGGAAAATGTGTGTTACTAGTCCGACAAATACAAATTTAATTTATAGCTGTAACAATGCCGTTTTCTATAGTAAGATGGGTAAGACTACAATAATGCCACAGCCTATTAAATTAGAATTCATTATTTTTATAGAAGTCGTGTAAGTTGATGGATAGATTTATGCAATGAATAATCATCAATAATATGATGGAGACAACAAAAATAAGATATTCTACTCAACTGCCAACCTGTCAGCAAGGAATTCCATAAGATGTTGTGTGGTCTCCAACTGAATCAGCGTGTGTTGAGTTTTCACCGAGTGCTGTCGTGTTATCAGCTCTGTGCATTGAGCTGCATATAGCCAGCACATAGTGTTTTGTTTAATAAGAAAGTGTTATTTACAGTTTTACTGTCTAGATATTGTTGTAGTGATTTAATAGATCTAAGCTAATGAATGGCGTTTGTGAATAGAACAAGTTATACTATGTCGTCACAGAAAGGAAATGTTGGTGTTTTGGATTCTCTAGATGAGGATTTATTGGCTGTATCTAGTAATCAAGAGCCACACAATTTCCAAATTCATGGCAATGGCATGACTGGTGGCATAGAGAGTAGGTCAGAGGGCAATACAACCGTTCATGGCTTTATGCCTGGTGAAGTTAGTCACCAGTCGGTTTCATCGGCAATTTATTGCCTGGTGACACAGTCAAGGAAAAGAAAGAGAGCGTGAATGGGGCAACACAAGGAGCAGCAAACCCCTTAGACGGTTTCTATGGATGGAATCTCCAGAAGTAAGTCCTCTGACACTGATATTGTTAAAAAGTCAAATTTTTAAAGACTGGAATCTTTAGTTCAGACTCTGGCTGAGCAGATGCAAATGTTTTGTGAGAATATTCAGCATGATGACTATGACAATGAGAGCGAGTATATTTCTGTCTCTGAAAACAATGACATACCACAGTCAGAGGATTCTTCAAGTGGAAATACTTTAACAAAGTTAGAAAGCTTTTATGATTTAGCAGAAAAACTGTCAACTAATATTGATGATCAACTGGCTAGAGTTGTGACTAATCTAAACAATACAAAGCTGCCAGTGAAAAAACTGAAAGATAAAATTACAAATTATACATGCCCAGGACACTGTGATTCTTTACATGCCACTAGAGTTAATCATGAAATTTGCCATAAGTTATCACCTGTAACTAGGGCTAAGAACTCGAGAATGCTTAATTTGCAGAAGTCAATCATTGCATCCATGGTCGCTGTTACTAAGTGCTCAGACTCGGTTGTAAAGGCAACCAGGGCATCAGGAAGCTTACCACTGGATAAGGTGTCAGTTATATTAACTGGCTTAGTTGATAGCCTGGCCCTAATGAGCAATGTCAATCAGGAACTAAATACTGTGAGAAAAAAGGCACATAAACGTGACCGTACCATGGATTTTAAGGGATTGTGTAACAGCGATGTCATAAGCAACAAGTGGCTGTATAGTGATGATTTAATGACATGTGTCAAGGATATCAGTGAGACAAACAGAATGGAAAATAGATTGGCCAGCACATCTACAGGGTGGTACAATAAATCATACCAGAGAAACAAGGGAATAAACAAATCAAGGCAGTCGTTTTTTAGAATGAGGACGGAATTTCAGTTTCAGGGGAAACAACACAAAGAGGATTCCCTATCAAAAGATGAACCGATTTCAGAGGAGAGCATAAGTATACCAGAAATAACACATGATTTTAAGGCAGGTACATTTAAAGAGAAAATAAATGTATCGAAAATCCTATCATCAGATAACTTTATTCTAAAAACAGTATCTGGATTCTCAGTAGACTTTGTCTCAAATCCAATTCATTATTATAAACCAGATCCTCTAAATTTCTCAGTTAGGCATCATCGTATTGTAGATAAACAGATAGAATTATGTTTAAGCCAGGGAATAATAGAACAGACTTTTCCTTCGAAATCAGAATTTGTATTTAATGTGTTTGTCAGTGAGAAAAAGAATGAGTCAGATAGACTAATAATAAATCTGGTTAAGCTTAATGATTTTGAAGCATGTCGTCATTTTAAAATGGATACAGTCGAATCTGTGATTAATCTTATCCGACCTAACTGTTTCATAGCATCTTTGGATCTGTAAAAGGCATATTATTCAGTTCCTATTGTGCAGGCTTATCGGAGGTTTCTCCGGTTCGAATGGAGTAATAAAGTCTTTCAGCACACTGTTTTACCAAACGGTCTGTATTCTGCTCCTTGTATATTAAAAAAACTACTGAAACCTGTGTATGTACATTTGAGGAAGAAAAATTACATTTCTTGTGGATAGTTAGATGACACTTTTCTTATGGCTTAGTCATATGAGTGCTGTCTGGCCAATTTCATGGAACTAGAACAGTTATTGAAATCTTTAGGGGTTTTCATAAATTATGAGAAATCCGTAACGATAGCATCTAAAAAATTAGAATACTTATGTTTTATATTAGATTCTGAAGATATGCATATCAGTTTAACATCTATAAAATGTAACAATTTGGTTAGCAAATGTAAAAAGGCTTTGCAACCGAAAAACTAAAAATAATGACTGTAGCAGAAATCATTGGGATTTTTGTCTCATCATTTACTGGCGTTCAGTATGATCCATTGTTTGATAGGAATATAGATTCAGATACGATTCCTGCGTTGAGACTTCGCAGAGGTGATTTTAATCAAATCATGTCTGTTTCTTACTCAAGCCAGACAGAGATTGAGCGGTGGATAGATAATGTTCACTCAGAAAAATGTTTTATTTATCACGTTAAAGTAAATTACATTCTTACAACGGATGCTTCATCAGAAGGTTGGGGTGCAGTATTTACTAAGATTAACATCACAAGTGACATCCAGTCAGTAGGTGGCAGATGGTCATTAGAAGAAAAACAATGTCATATCAATATCCTTGAGCTTAAAACAAGTTTATTAGGCCTTAGATCATTTTGTGCCAACATGTGTGATACACATATTAAAATTTAAATGGGCAACACCACAGCTGTAGTTTATATTACTCATATGGATGGCTCTCAGTCTAAGCTTTGTAACGTCATAGCAAAAGAATTTGGCTTTGGTGTAAAGAAAGAAAGATTTCGCTTACGGCAGCTCATCTGCCTGGTCAACTAAATACATTAGCAGACTCTAAATCAAGAATCTTCGATGAAAAGACTGAATGGAAACTTAATGAAAATGTATTTAATAGTATTGTTTCTCGATTTGCCATGCCACGTATCGACTTATTTGCATCGAGACTAAATTTTCAAATAAAACCATATGTGTCTTGGTTACCAGATACAGAATGTTGTTGTGTAGATGCTTTTACAAGAGATTGGTCTAATTTTGTCTTTTATGCCTTTCCTCCATTTAGTATTTTAAGACGAGTATTAAGTAAAATCGACTTGGAAAGAGCGATAGGTATTGTGATAGTATCAAACTGGCCCACATAGCCTTGGTACCCACTGCTGATGAAAATGTCATTAGCTCAACCGCTGCAGTGGGTGGACAATTTCATTTATCTCCCTCAAACGGAGTACGTTCACCCTCTCTGCCAATGTCTCAAATTGATGGCATGTTATGTTTGCGGAACATGCTAGTAATTAAGGGGGTTTCAGGCAAAACTGCATCAATTATTTTTTCGCCATGGAGAGAATCCACCCAAAAAATTATTTAACTTATATTCGTCGATGGATTGGATTTTGTGAGAAACAAAATATAGACATATTTACTAAAGATTTGACACATATTCTCGGATATTTGACATCTTTGTTTGAAAACGGTTTAGCTTACAGTGCAGTTAACACTGCAAGGAGTGCCCTGTCATCATTTCTGGGACCTTTCTCTTCAGAACACATATGTTCACACCCATTAGTGACGGGGACTAGCAATTCAGAGGCCGTCACGACCAAGATATAGTTACATATGGAATGTTACCGATGTATTCGAAATGTTAAGAAATCAGGAGCCAGCAGAACCATTATCACTTATGATTTAACATTGCATACATTAATGATACTATCCTTAGTGTCCGCGCAAAGATGTCAATCGATCCATCTATTAGAGACAGAATTTATGACAGTGACAGAGGATGAATATGTATTTTTCTCATATGGTAACTTTAAACAGGCCAAAATAGGAAAGGGTGTATTAAAGATTGAATTGCCAGTTTATAAAGAGGATAACGAACTTTGTATTTATAACCATTTATCAGTATATCTAGATAGAACTAGTGCATTGCGACAATCGGGTAAATTGTTTGTCAGTACAGCGAAACCACATAAGGCAGTCAGCAGAGACACGATTTCTAGATGGATTAAAGCTACAATGAAACGTGCAGGAATTGATGTTAATATATTTAAAGCACATAGTAATCGGCCTGTAGCAGTTTCTACAGCTCATAGGAAAAGTGTCGAAATCTCTTGTATATTAGAGAAAGCTGGATGGACAAATGAGGACACATTTGCCAAATATTAATTAAGTCGTTAGACTTGCCGAACGAAGATCAATTTGTGAACTCTTTGTTGGGAAATTAATAACAAATTTGTAAAATAGTAGACTACAATAGTATGTGTTGAACACTTTCCTAGACTGTGAGTTCAGATAACAATAGGTGGACTATCAGTGTAGATTGTTGAGAGTATCCACAACTTTGAAATCTCATGGAATTCCTTGCTGACAGGGTGGCAGTTGAGTAGAATTCAACGGTTAAACGAAGGTTCTTACCTGAAGGGTGACCGGAATTCTATTCAGCTGCCACCGGAAGCAGGAATTACATCCCAACCCATAAGGGTAAATTAATGACCCCCAGAACAAGGGTTGTTTGTGGATGGACTCAACTGGCTTCGAAGACTGATTCATTTTGGGAGACCACGCACCATCTCGTGTTATTCCTGCTTCCAGTGGCAGCTGAGTAAAACCCTTGAATTATACATCATAATTATGTTTATATTTATAACAGTGAACATATTTTGATTACAGAATCAAATACCTTGGCTTTAAGTTGCACCACAAAAGTCATATAGTATACATTTGCAAAAATTGTTATAGATCACATCTTACTTTAATTGAATGGATTGAGCAAAATATCACAGATAATGACACTGGTTAGTCAGGCTTGCACTTTATATATATTTGTGTCTCTTGTACTTTAGGCCAGGCCAATTTAGTGTTTTGTTTTGCGAAAATTCCCACCCAAAACACAAGATCGGAGATGGGAACAAAAATAAAAAAAATGCACAATTTCAAGCTCAGTAGTTTTATGTTATTACAGTATTAATCCTTTCATCGGGTTAATTGTTAAGATTGATCGAGAAAATCCAAAATATTTTCTCAGTGAGTGTCCATTTGCAGGGCAATTAGAGAAGAGTTTAAAAAAAAAAAATTTACCACGTTAAACGAGCCAGCCATTCCAGTCTTAAATTTTCAAAAATACACTTCTCTTGTCCAGCAAACGGATTTTTCTCATGACTATTGCAAAGTCATTTTGATCGGCTTTAGCATTAAGGGCCTAACAAAGCTACGGATACCAAACATTATTACAGAACATTCTGAGGAATTTCGAGTGAAAAGACTGTCAAAATTTGTCAGATTGAAAGAATGCTGAAAGTAATCCCTTAAAATTGCAGCATTACTTTTTTTCTGGATATGGAGAAATTAAGGAGGGTTTGTAAAACGAAAAATCAACTGGCATGACCTTAATGTAGATTATCATTCAGTAGGTCTGCTTTAGTGTCTCTCTAGCCTAGAGGTGTTCAATAAGATCTAGATCTATTAGCATGGATGCCATTTTTTGGGAATAGGGGGTGGGGTGGGTGGGGAGGGAGAGAAACATCCCTGTTTCTTTACATGCAGTGTCCATACACAATATGTTGAATATATTGGAATTAATTTTCCAGGAATGTGTTACCAAGTTAGAGAGCAACAGCGTTGCAGCAGATTAATTTCGAAAATAATCTGAATTTTATCGTCTTACAGAAATGTGTTTAAATACTTCTGTGGTAGAAGCCGAAATCCTCTCTAATTGCAAGACCATCCTCATCCTCAGCCTTCCCCTACTCCTCCCCTTCATCCTCTTTCTCTTCTTCTTCCTTGTCCTGCTCCTCCTCCTCCTCTTTCTCCCCCACCCCCCGACCTCGTCCTCATCCTCCTCCAACCCCTCCCTCTCCTGCCTCCTCCTCCTCCCCCTCCGGTCCCCTCTCGTCCTCCCTCTCCGGCCTCCTATTCATCATCGGGAGGTCGTGCCATCTGCCTCACTTTGTAGAAGTTATGAACAAGTCCTTGTTAAAACTAGCTTACCTGAAACTCATCTAGTGAAGCTTGTAACTTTTTATAGGTACAGCGTACTAAAACCACAGAACTAATCGGTCCTTACTGGTAGATCTGTGTTGAGCATGTCAGCCTCTTATTATCATATAGCAGTCTAAATTCCATTTCAGTTTCTGCATTGAAAAGAAAACTCGAAATTAATTGGGGTTTGGTTGATAAGTGGAAGGGGCTGGTTGGGATCGCTGAACACTCCTCAGCAACCACGTGTCTATGCTCTTATGTCAGGGACGGGGTGCTTGTCTTGCTGTGGTTGGAACGGGAATTGATGGATCCGATATGTCACTCAAATATATGATGTCTTAATCAAATACGCCACTTGTTAGCTGCCGCTACAATCAAATTGACGTAAATTTGTTGTCAAAGTCAATTCATGAAAGTATATAAATTGTATGATAAGCTGACCCCTCTGCTGATCCCGTGGCCGGGCTAGGTATCGCTGCCATGTCTTGGGGCTGCCACCAGTCGGATCACGAGGATCCGGCAATTTGCCTAGTGTGTCTGGTAGTGTATGTCGGGCGGACCGTTCGTTTGCTACAAGTTGCGTGGGTTGGTGCATCTTTAACACCTTTTCAACCTTGTTACCCTCTTCCCCACTTGGTGAATCTTCGAGGTAGGTGGAGAATGTAGGCTCCTCAACCGTGGGCAGGTCGTCCGAGTTGGCAGTGTCTGTTTGAGAATCGATATGCCTATCTATTTCTACTTCCATATTATAATTTGAAACCCCTAGCTATAAGGTCTCGCTTTACAAATATAAGTTATGTACCGACAGATGGCAATAGTACCGCACTAACTTACCAATGTGCAGGTGGGTTGACCGATAGGACTAGTAGATCATAATGTTCGTGGGTTTGGTCTTAGCGCTATTGGGCAGGGTTATTCTTAATAATACAAAAATAAAAACTCAACAAAGAGATAGGGTTGATATTCTATCAATTGTCTGTATTGATTAAAGTCATACAAGTAATAGATTCAGTAAAATATTTAACTAAGTATATGATTTCTTTAAATGTTTATGTCTATATAAATATTAAGTAAGCTCGTGCTGTGGTCGGTATCACGCCTGAGCAGGATATACTTCTAGGTGGTTCTGCCTGGAGGTCACTAAGTCTGCTTGCTTCAAGTCTGATCGTTGCCAGGTATGGCTGCTTTTACCCTGATTGGCACTAAGTTCAGTTTGGTTGAAGTGGCTCGACCTTTATTGGGTCGAGTACAGTTGATTTTTAGTTGATCTTGCTGAAAGAAGTTGGCTTTAAATTTGCCTTGCTGAGTAAAGTTGCCTCAAGCTATCTGGCTGATTGGTCTAACTGATTTGACTTAAGTTGATCTTGCTGAAAGTAGCTGACTTAAGATGTATCTGCTGAATATAGTTGATTCAAGCTATCACGCTAATCGGTCTAACTGATTAAGTTGACTTATTATGACAGCTACTACTTATCTGAAGACAGATTAAGCAATTGCCAGAGGTGAAGTTGACTTATTAAGTTAATCTTGCTGAAAGGAGTTGACTTAAGATTTATTTGCTGAATAAAGTTGATTCCAGCTATCTGGCTGATCGGTCTAACTGATTTGACTTAAGTTGATCTTGCTGAAAGAAGTTGACTTAAATTTTATCCGCTGAATAAAGTTGATTCCAGCTACCTGGCTGATCAGTCTACCTGGTTAAGTCGACTTAAGTTAATCTTACTGAAAGGAGTTGAGTTATTATGACAGCTACTGCTTATCTGAAGCCAGATTAAGCAATTGCCAGACGTGATGGGATAGCAGCTGGACCACAAAGTTGCTTGGTTGCTTATCTGCAAAACAAGTTGCCAGGGTGGGGTGGGGTGGGGTGGGTGGGAGGGGGGGGGGGGGTGACCGGGTACTACTGAACCAAGTGAAGTTGCTTAGTAGCCGGAAACGATTGCCCCCCCCCCCCCCCGGGTCCCAGGTACTCGATGTGCATTGCCAGCACCCCTACCAAATTATGCTAGATACTCCCTAAGGACGGTACCAATCTATGTTGAATCAATTCTATGCTGAATCTGGGCTGACCTGTATTTGCCTCAATTGATTGTGGACGTCGGTGGGACGAACCGGATAGGCGTGGCCTCGGTAGTACGAGTTAGCAAAACCCCCCAGCAGATTTATACTAGAGAATTTCCTAAGGGCGGTGACAATCTATGTTCTGGCTGAATATGGGCCGATCTGTATTTGTCTCAAATGATTGTGGACGTCGATGGGACGAACCGGATGGGTGTGGCCTCGGTAGTGCGAGATAGCAGCAACCCTCCAACAAATTTATACTAGATATTTCCTAGGGACAGTAACAAGCTATGTTCTGGCTGAATCTGGGCCGACCTGTATTTGCCTCAATTTATTGTGGACGTCAGTAGGACGAACTGGATGGGCGTGGCCTCGGTAGTACGAGAAATGTATACTATCTTTAGTAGTGGTGGAGGAGTGAGGTTGGATAAGGTTGGACTCAATATGGCCCGTATCGATCCAAATTGCTTGTTCCCAGTATGCATATACGTTCTGGTTTAGCTGTATGCGTACGTTTTGTGGACGCTGAGCTCACATTCAAATAGTTTCGAAATGTATGGTAAATCTAGGGAGAACGCGGTAGAATTAAATTAAATTTTACCTATCCTCTGTGTGTCCCAATCTCTCGGTCCAAGCACACGTCCTGGCCTAGCGGTGGGCATTAGCCTAGGATGGAAACTGCTGCCAGTCCAATAATTTCTAAATATTTTCCTGGTCCAAGATTCGTGTGCTGTAAAAACGTCTACCAAAGCTTGCCTAGTGATAACTTTCCACGTCGGGCTCCTGTCACAGATTACGAGGGTCTCCGTGATCCGAGGCTTCCTCCAATCCCCAGTCCTTGGGTGGTTGCCTTTTGGTTCAGACGCGGCAGTTTCAGCCAAAGAGAATGAATAACTTATATATACTATTGATTAAGCAATATTTTTTATCTTTACCTTACCTTTACCTTATTGTTGATTCTTTTCCTTTTCGAACCGGGCTGATCTTTCTGTTGGTGACACTCTGACTTGTTGTCCGGGTAGTTTTGGTACTTTTATCTCTGAGCCGGGCTGATCTTTTTGCTGATGGTTTGACACGGCACTTAGACTTCTGACTGACGGTTTTCATACTTTCTCTTGCACGTAGACGGGGTGGGCTTAGCTTATATATACCTGCAAGATCCAGGGGTACCGGACAGGTAGATTTTCACCACATCATAACAATATTGTTACTAATCCCAGAAAACAAGGCCGACACACCACGATGGAATATCGCCACTTTTAATGTGTGTGTTGCTATTTAGCGTTTATAGCAGTTTTAAATCAAATTTTGTTGACTATTTCCTAATCCGCTTGCCGTGTCCAATCCTTAGGGCCTAAATTCTTTTGCACTATATGTCCATCTTGGTGATAAATCAATGTGTAATCGCATTCCCGAGGTGTGGGAAATGTTGAAGCCTAATGGCGGGGTCGGGTGGTTTACTCGCAATAAAAATGGCATTTGTGAATATGTTGCTTCAAAGCACAAGAACGCATGCACGTTTTACGGGGGCGAGCTTATGCAGATTAAACCCTCACCGACAGTGCTCGTCTGCAATGGCGAGGGAATGTCCCTTTGCCGGCTGCTGATTAGCACAGTGGGCTGCAATAGCAACTAACTGCTGATTCGAATGATGGACAAGCAGTAACCATTGGAGTCCGAAACCTAACTCTAAGAGATTGACGGTTCCAAGAGCCAGTGTCTCCAGATGCAATGCCATTACCCCGAAGGGGACATGGCCAGTTTCACTGCATTTGATTATACTGTTTATAGTAGTTAACAGCCCACCAATGTTTGCTGGTTGTTTTTATGTCGAAACTAACATTATATATGAGTTTTATGAATCCATTTAGAGAATTTAGAGAGAGAGAGAGAGAGAGAGAGAGAGAGAGAGAGAGAGAGAGAGAGAGAGAGAGAGAGAGAGAGAGAGAGAGAGAGAGAGAGAGAGAGAGAAAGAGCACGCTAGAGAGAGCTGATTGGACCAGGGAGAGAGAGCTGATTGGGCCAGAGAACTGATCAGACCGCCGCTAATTGGTGCCTTTGTGAAAACTGGAGGGCTGATTTGACTGCTGCCAGCAGATGCCTTTCTGAAGACGAATTCTACAGAGCCTTTGGGGGGACACGACAGGAAAAGGGCCACACAGCTCTCACGAACCCAGGGGGAAGGAAGGATTGCCATGCATAAGGGGTGGTAAATTCATCCATTTTCTATAGCATTCCAGCACTGCTAACAAGGGGTCATGCTCAAAGTTTCCATGAAATCACTTTGAATTATTTTTGGTTAAAAATATTCTATATCTACACATATTGATTAGTTAAATAGCTATAGCATAATAACTGACTAACCGTATTATACACATATCAGCGATCTGTAAACTGACCGCTACCAGTCAGTCTGACCAATATTATGCTCTGGATATAGACGGATTCGTCGTCACGCACAGCTAGCCCAGAGGATGAGTGAGATTGCCGACAGCCACGGCAGAAACAGATAGCCACGTGAAAGGTTTACCCCAAACGTTGTACGACTACAATAGACAGGTCTCATCGCCCAGAAATTGTTATTGCGTGACCGCTCCAGCGGGCACGCTTCTATTTATTGCAGCCTAGAATTGCCTATAGGCACGGCCATTTCGCACAGGGGATTGTGGGGATGTGTCTCGCGAGATCTCCATCGATACGAGATCTAGTAATTCTCGGCGCGAAGACACGGCTCTATTTTTAGATTGCTGGATATCTCATAACTACGATCTTCATGCGCGTGGTTCATGGCGAGTTCTCTTATTTGTTCTGGTCCGACTGTAATAGAGTTTGCGCGGCGATGACCGCTTAATTATTTTAATAAACAGCCAAGGGAACTCCAAATAACTACTCTAAATAAGCTTCTTTTGCTGGAGGACTGCTTACAAAACATGTTTATCATTCCTTCTGTAGATGAAAGTACTCAAGCACACGCCCACTCGCGGCGTCTCTTATATGTCCACTTTAGCACTCTATCAAACTGACCACAAATGGCTTCTTGCGGTGATCGTGAGAAATGTCCATTTGCATTAGCTACTCGCTGAAGAACTTGTTTTGAAAGTTTACCACTGGAATGACTGGTTGGATAACCGATCCTATAATTCCAGTAGTAAATTGTAAAAGAAAAACCATAATGGTCTCTTCGACGGCAATTAGACATAGGACATTTTCTATAATAATGGATTTTTTTTGTATATGACGTCAATTATTTAGGTCAGATGTAGCTGGACCTCACAATCAAGATGTGTAATGAATGACGTATCTAGCTCCACCAGGAACATTGAATAGCCAGTCAAGTATGCGAATTGCACGTCTTTACTATTTAATCAACATGCTGTTGAATATTTTAAACCTAATTTGACTCGACGCTGTTTGAATTGTATGTCTTTGCTATTTATTCAACCGTCATTTTCTATGCTAATGGCTGGGTTCGATCTGTAACTGAAGGATATGACGTCATAATCAATTACTTCATATACAGGCTGACGTCACAATCCAAAATCTGTAAATGAATGGCTTATCGAGCTCAGTCGTGAACAATGAATAGTCTGGCAAATGTACGAATTGTATGTCTTTACTGTTTAATCAACATCGTGTTGAATATTTTGAAACTAATTTGACCTGGCGTTGTTGCGGCCAGAGGAAGCAAACCTTTAAAAGCACCCAGTCAAATTAGTTTCAAAATAGTCATCAGCTTACCTGTATAGTTACCTGGAAATTGGAAGTCTGGGAATTCATTATTAAGCGTATATATATATATATATATACATCGATTCCAACGCGCAAAACGGGGTGGAGCTTAGCTAGAAATAGGCGTGGCATACCTAGAAATGGATCTCTCTATTGAAATTGTCATGAGCAAATTGAGCATTACATGGCTAATACCACTTGGTAATGCGTGGCCCACACAATATGGACCACTTGTATTAAGAGACCACCCATATTTATAGGTCACATATTTTAACAAGTCCAATCATAGATTGTTGGCCTGAATACAATGTACTCGTCCTCTGACGGAGGGAGGATAATTAATACCACTTGCTAATTGCCATTTTCATGTTGTCTATCCATCATATTACGTCATATGATGTCATAATCAACGACGTGACGTATAGGATGACGTCATAATCATGACTTCATGACTGACTCAATTTAGTCCGTCTTAAATGCTTAATAGTCCGACACGTTGTACGAATTGTATGTCTTTGCTATTTACAAAACATGCTGGTGAATATTTTGAAACTAATTTGACTGGGCGATGTTACTGCCACAAGCAGCAACAGCACCCAGACAAATTGGTTTCAAAATAGTAAACACCTTACCTGTATAGTTTTCTGGAAATTGATAGTCAAGGAGCTCAGAGATCCATCGATACCAACACGAGCGCGGTATTAATTAATTAATAAGTGAATTCAGGATTCAGTGACCTATGGAAGTCATTTCAAGCAACCGCCACCAAGAGGTGACTTACTTGGGCACACTTGTGTGTTTGTCTAACAAAATCCTTTAGAATGTTTAACACCGAAATTTCAACATCTTAGAAAAAGACAACTATACGAATATCTTTTTAATACTTTGACTGGTAGCCCACCCCACCCTACCCACCTACCTGTTACTATCATAGACCTGTATTACGTAGTGCAACGACAACTACTGCCCATGTAAGCCTATCATCTTCTCTTAATGTATTTTAACCCTTTCATGAGGAGGCCGCCAAAACCGGCCTCTACAATGATCTTGAGGATGTTAATTTGCAGGTCAAGAGAAAATCTTTTTCGGAAATTCACCACTGAAATGACTGGCTCGATAATTGAGCCAGTCATTCCAATAGTAACTCTTCAAAACAGTCGTCTATTGGCCTGCAAATAGGCACTCAATAACCAAATTTTTTTTAAATATTCTTGACTCAATTTAGGTAATACAGGGTTAATAAATTATGAGGACGACGATGATGTACCATGTCTGTTTAACCGTTCCCGTATTGTATGATTCACATTCGTTGCATTCGAGATAGGGTAAAAATTACAGACTTGTTACAGACAGTCTTGAGGCATACCTATGTGTGTGGTAAATTTCAAAAGAAATCCATGCGTAAAAATATTGTAGAGGGCAAAAAAGTAGACAGAGTTCGCTAACAATAATGGATCCATCTAAAATTAAAGGTTTGGCTTCTTCGAAACTACACTTCTAATGTAATGATCGGTCATCTTCTTACGTTATCACAACGACTAGACTGTTACACAGACTCAACTTCGGATACCAGACAGACCAGGACCCAGTGTATCTCCGTAGCAGACCGTAGAAGCAACACTGTGGATCGTGAAATCGCCAATGGCTACTCAATAGGCCCATTTCTCGATCTCGTATCGAAAGAGAACTCGCGGGATACGAATGAATAATGGATGTGTGATTATCAGCAGTATCCTTTTGTCTTTAATCCATCCGTGGGAATAAATCCATGAAGGGCCAATGCAATTATGTAGCAGTATTGATAGACTACCAATGTTCCAAATTTCCAGTCAAAACTGCTGTCAATAATATTGTAGCAGATTGTTGAATACAGAAATCAACCGAAAGTGTAGGCTTATGCATGTGCAAGTTAAGAACGTCTACAGGAAATTCGGCCACAGAATTTCAACCATATAGTTAGATAGGTATATCAATACGCTAGTGAAGTAATGGATTGAGGTTAAAAATTTTTTTACCATGAAGTAATTTCGTAGTGCACAATTACATACCGAAAATTTGCTGAATCTCCGGTGATTCACAGTTTTCAGTGCCCTATTGTCTGTAGTATGTTTAGACCCATAATTTCACCTACATAGACTTGAGCCTTAATATACTAGGTATATTCCGAATCTAACAAATTCTAGATGAAATAATTTTATTAGGCAAAAATTGGCTTAAATTTTGGGGTTTTCGTGCTTTTCGGTGCCCTACTGTCTGTATGTAATATGGTCGGCTCCAGAAATTCGCTCACATAGACGTAGAGGGATTTGAACACGATAATTATACTGGGAATTTAAACAAATTCGACCGTGAAGTAATTTCGTAGTATACGATTTCATCGCGTAAATTCGTTTCAATTTTGGCAGATCTGCGGGTTTTCAATGCCCTACTATTACCTGTCTGCAGGAGCTTTGGCCACATAATTTCACCGATATGGTTAGATAGCGATATGAACACGCTAATGAATCCTGAGATTTCTACCACGTAGTAATTTCGTAATATTCAATTTAGTAGCCACGGACAGTTGTCAAATGCCAACAATTTACTATATTCAGGTTTAGAATCTCAGTTCTCGGTTTGTAATCATTTTTTTTACATATAGCTGTATATAACTGAATATGTACTACTGCTTTTGCACGATTCTACCATCAAGTAATTTGGTAATATGTAGTTACATATTCGCCATATGGCCCCATTGTAATATGGTTGGTTCACATTCACCACCACATTCAGATAGATGTCGATATGTCCTGACATATCGCTCATAATGGGTTTGGCCCAGAATATCACCCATATGTTTAGATAGGTATAGGCATAAGCTTAGGAGGTAGTGAGATTTAAAAATTTCATAACATAAATAAGCTCAAACTTAGGATAATTCATGGTTTTCATTGCAATACATTTACCCCGAGAATTTCACCCACAAATACTTATAGGAAATATGCTAGTTGTATTCCGAGTTTGAAAAAATTCTACAGGAACGTAATTTCATAGTACACAATTCCATACCGAAAATTGGCGCAAATTCTGTCAGATCAACGATTTTCTGTAACACACTGTTTGCAATAGGTTCGACCCCAGAAGTTCACCCATATGGTTAAATACGTATATGAATCAGCTAATAAAGTATCAAAGTTTTAAAAAATGTTTACTATTCAGTAATTTCGTCATATGCAATTTTGTAGTGGCACACCATTGTCAAATTCCAATAATGTACTATATTCGGTACCACAATATCTCTACATGCCTTGTAGCCAGTTTTCGAACATACGGCCATGTAGAACTCACTATGTTCTCGTGCTGTGCGAAATATTGTAATAATACCACCAAATATTTATTATAGTAATGCGAAAATATTTCTATTTATCCCATATTATTAGCCGCGTGTACTGGTAGAACCTGACTTATTAGGCTAATACCCTAATATTTGCACATATGGTCAACAAGATCGTCATCATTACAACGGTTAAGACCGATTTTGGCCTTTTTGTCAAGCAAAAATATTTGATTTATTAGTTTGTCAATGTTTCCACTAAAGATATCGTTTAATAGATATGATAGCTAAATGAAACAGCTCACGATTGTGGCTGTTTCCCACTGGGTCTTGTCAGAATGTTTTCTACTATATCATTTTCGTTGGAGAAAACTAGGTTCACGGTATTGGTTCTATCCTGGCCACTTAACTTTGTTGAAAAGGTTATCTGTCGGTACAGATCGGGGTCCTGTATTGCATCAAAAATATACTTGCTTTGTGCATTTCACTAGCATTGCATTTAATATTTCACCAATATATTTCACCAATATATTTCCGGGTAATAAGCTCTTGACGTCTGTTTAGGAAGGTATCAAGATTTAGGTTTAAAATATTCTTTACAGTTTTTCCTTAATATGTTTGAATGGGTGTCAGGGTCTGTACTGCTTCTTGCGCTGATTTTCTACTGACTGGGTTGCCAGTTCTGTTGATTTCTTTATCTTTACAAGTTGTTGATACCTAATGACCTAAATTTGATCTGTTACGCTCTATTGATGCAGTAGTGCAATTTTCTCGTCACTGGCTGCTCTTAATTTTGTCTGTTCCTCTCTCTGTTAAGGAGTTTGGCCTGGAGAAAAAGGATGGATGGAAAAATTGTTGGACTGACCAAAAATATAAGCTGCTTTTCCTTCTTTTGTGTTTATTGTCCGCGTATATTTTTGTCATATGTGGCTTGTATGCCTTTATATAACTTCATTTTTTCATGAAACAGTTGAGTATATTTTCAGAATTAAAAATAAGCTCCGGGCACGCTATTTACCATTGATGCCTTGCATCAATATGTGTACTTGTTATTCATATTGGATGCTAACGAGAAACGCACACCGGCGTGCGCTCATTAAAGCTCTCGTGTTCCATTAAATATAGATACTTTGCAGCAGATATGAGATGCCTGTTCAATTTACCCACCATGCAATGCTACCCGGCGTGCAATGCTACACAGCATACAGTGCCCTGACTCCATAATCGGTGTAACTATTGGACGCCATATTCGTTTAGTCTATTGTTTTCACAAGCCAGGAGTTCTCAAACAAAATCAACCTGCTTGCACGTGCAAATAGTCATTTTGTAAATATGCATCAGTTACAATTCGTTGGAGAGTGCACACTCCGGTTAACGCTATGTAGCTTATGCATGTTGGGTATGTCTCACGACACCTAAGTATCTCACCAAATATTTTGGTAAATCATCTTAAGAAGGAACATTGATACAGCAACAGTTTTCATCAGTAGCATACATACCTACGAACGGGCGGACGTACACGCACGCACGCATCACACACATACAAAGTTAATATATCCATTATCATCATATTTATAGAATAGATAATTTATCGGAATCGGAATTATATAGATGATGTATTCAGTCTCAATGCGTACACGTTATTTACTGCAGTCGTTATTGTATTTATCACTGTTTGCCTGCCCGTCTGAGTATGTTCACTATGTTGATGAAAATCGTTTGCTGTCTAGTAGCAGAATTGAGCAGCAGAAGATTGTGATTGTCGATTTCAAACTAGTGTGTGTTTAATCTTACTTTAAACATCTACATTCGTCATCATCATCTTGTGACGTCAAAATCTAAATTCGAAATTTACAGTGGTGTCGCCTTGAGCCTGGATACGTTTCTTAAATTATTTCTTAGAAGACCAGCCTCATCAAGAGAGCTTTCAAGAGTGAAGTTGCTAAGGAAACGGTTTACGAGGACATCAAATTGTGAGTACGTAACTAAATGTTTTGTTGAAAGACAGATCCGTAATTTTCACACCAGCAACATCGCGAACAACACACATGCTGCACTCGCAACAACAAGAAATTGACAATTTATCATGTGCCATCACTGATTATTTGCATTCGGGTACCAGCAATAACGGCCCTATTAATTTTACCATTCACAAAGAGTTCAAAGCAGACAGGTCGGTTAAAGTAACCTACCAGATGCTGAACAGCACAGACGATCACAAACGCACCGACATCAAACAGCTTAATGTTCAGTTCTTCGTGCGCAAATAATCAATCCATGGTAGGAGTAAGTGAGGGGGCTAGGTCGATCCTTCATTTGGTCAACAAAATTTGCCTAGTTTGAAAACCCTAGTTTGCCCCGAAAATTCAGCCTGGAGGGAGTTTTAAATCAATTTGCGAACTTGAATATCTGAACCAATATGCTGACTGAAGCAGAACAACCTTTACATGTTTTGAACAACATCACCATGGAGCTGCAAAATAGCATAGCTCTATTTACTAATCAATCTTCAAGTCGAGAGAATGACCGGGTGCACAGAGAACTTTTGCGAGATCATGCTCGACACATCAACACTTGCGACCGTTAAAATCCAATTGAAGTGTGTGAATACATTGAGTCGTGCAGATGCGCACTGGATTCCATCCACCCTGCGAAAGCTGGGAATGCTGCTTATATTGCATCATGGACGACGACAGGACAATTGTATAAGGGACAGGAACAGTTGTCTTCCCAACATGATCGCAATGCAGCAGCATGGAATGAGATACATGAATTCATTGTCAAAACATTCGTATCGGCAAATAAGTGAGAATGTCTCAAGTGTGAACTTGAGAATATTCAGCAAAAACATAGTGAGAACATCAACGTGTTCAACCGCCGCCTCCACTATATGGCGAAGAAAGCCTACAGAGAAGACAACGCTGATAGCCAATGCATTATCCTGCGTGCGTACACATGCGCACTACATGATATACGGTTAGCTCGGTGTGTAGTTTTCAAGAAACATGAAGGTTTGGAAGCTGCCATTGCATTCACAGAGGAGAACAGCAACATGAATGATTTGTTAGTCGCAATGAACATTGTGCCTAAAAGCCGGCGTAAAGAGCTGATGGAAATCGACGCTGTGAACCGCCATGAAAAGACAGTATATCAATTCATTTGAGAACTAGAGGCCCGCATGATTGAATGACAGGATAAACCTTTAGACCCAGTTTTTAAAGCAGTGAAAGGCCTTCAAGCCGAAACATTAAATGTAGTGAGGCATCAACAAAATGTGAATTGTGAGGCCAACTTTACGTTACCACCTATCGGTAGAAGAATGTCAATACAACAGCCAACGTGCTACAGGTGTGGTGGCATCGGCCACAAGTGCAATAAGTGTTCGAACAACAAATGACCCCAACCTGGACAGTCGAAATGTAGAGTAAATAAGTGTTATTATTGCAGTAAAGTCAGTCACATGCAATGTGACGGCAGGCAGAAAAAGAACAACGAACGATTGCAACAGCAACCAACAACACATGCAGCACAACAGGCATCGAAATGACAGAATGCGCCATGACAAGACAAACCCCAACCAATGGTAACATGCTGGGGATGTAACGCAGTAGGACACTACCAGTCCCTGTGTCAAAATGGATGACACACAGATGACCGATGCCACAAGCACATGGAGGTCAATGAGGCAGAGTATCGCATGGACTATTCGATGGATCCGTGTCGCACCAGCTATGCTGAAGTCGCACATGGTGGAAGACATGATGAGCGAGGGGCCATGCCTGAGCCTCTCTACCCGATGAATCTGGGGAATGTCAATGGAGGGAACAGACGACCGACCGGTTCCTGGTCCAACTCATATTAGATTTGCATGGTCATGATGTTGATACTGGTAGGTGTAATATTGATATATTGATAGATACTGGTGCCAGTACGTCAATCATTAGGTGTGACATTTGGAAGAGTCTGTTAGGCAGTAGGCCATTGAAAAAGTCATGTACTTTGGTGGCTGTAAATGGTTCCCCAATTGAGGTCTTTGGTGAAACAGAGGTCAAATTTACTGATGCCAGCCCTATCCGTGTTGTAAATGTGTGTCAACTGCATCATGAGGGATTAATAGGGCAGATGCTCTGCACTTGGGTGGGGCAGTAATTGATTATGCAAAAGGGGAAATGAAATGGTTTGATAAAATTTATAGATTGCATTTCCTTTCAGGCACCAGTCCGAATATCACATCGAAGCCCATATCACTGAGATGACTGGGTATAAGGTTGTTGACCAAGTTCTGAATGAATTTGCCAATAAATTTGACACAGCTCGTCCAAACACTTTGGGGAAATATCCCTCTGTAGAATGCACTATTCCCACTAAAAGTGCTCTGCATGCTATTTCATTTTAGGAACTCAGGGGCCATATTTCAAAGGGCGATGGACTCCGTTTTTCAATGCTAGATGGGGAAGTTCATGTATGTCTTTGTCGATGATGTTGTTGTGTTCTCACAGTCACCCGAACAACATGCCCATCACCTTCGTTTGGTAATGTCGAGATTGCGGGAGTATAATTTACAATTGAAGTGTAAACAGTGTGATTTTGCTGAAGACTCCGTCAATTTGTTAGGTTACCATGTTTCAGTTCAGAGTATTTCACCTCAGAAGCAGAAGGCGGAAGTCTAAAGCCGTGTTTCCATTACACGCGGTTACCGCACGCCGCGTGCCGCACGCGGACGAGGTTTTTTTCGAAACAATGTTATTTATACCAAACGTTTCCATACTAAGGCGGCCGACGCGCGGCTCTCCGCACCGCGACAGAAAAATCGGTCACAGACGGATTTTCTGAAGCGTTTCAACGCGCCGCCTCTTTGTCACCACGACCTGATCAGTGTGCAAATCCATTTTTATACACGTGCTGTTGTGTAGGCTACACACAGAATGGCAGCAAATATGGAAACACTACTAGCGTCGCGTCTACCGCCTGGCGGCTCTACCGCACGGCAAAACCGTGTGTAATGGAAACCCGGCTTTAGATTGTCGCCAAAAAAATGATGCATCAAAATTCTATATACAAGTTCTGAAGCCTACTCACATAGGGTCCTCCAACCAAATTAATGTGAAATCTGCAAAGCGGTTAACGAAGCGTAGCGTTTTAACAATTTCTGGTAAATTTTTCCTAAAATCTAAGATTTTCACAAATCAAAATTCTGTTCTGAAGCCTACCCTATAGGATCCTTCCAGCCAAATAAGGTTGAAATCCGCTAAGCGGTTAAGGGGGAAAACGGACAGAGGCGTCACGCAGTAAGCGCCACGCGGCATGAGACAATTTGACTTCAGCGTATTTATGATAAACACACTGGAGCGACACGCTGTGGAGTTGATGAGCGGCACGTGGCATGGGTCCCTTCTGCTTCCACGTGGGAAATTCGTGATCCATGATGTCATTTGAGATACATTTCAACTTAAATACCACGATGTTGGACTCTGAAGTCGCTAAACATACATATCTTGAAGGTATTTGGACTGAAAAAACATTGTTGCCTCAAGCAGTAATTGATTTCAATCAAATATTTTTCCAGGTACCGGTATCCAAAATAATATTTCTCACATAGTAACATCTGGAACTATTTTATTAGGCTTACGTGACTGAAATTGGCTGAGGGGGCTGAATTTTTATAACTTGAAATATTTAGAAAAACCCATCATGGGACAGGAATTCTCTAAAACTGACGCGTGCCGCCCTCCCCCAGTGTTTTAAATTTGCCGCTATGACTGCCGTGTGCCGCGTGCCGCCCTCCTCTGTCTGGTTCCGGCTTAATGAAGAGTAGCGTTTTAAAGCAAAAGTTGACGGGCAGACGGGCAGACGACGGATGGTCACCAGGGCATAAGCTCACTTGGTCATTCTGGCCAGGTGAGCGAATAAAAATAATGCTTCTTGAGGAAACAAGAATTTCACAAATTGTTACTCGAGATAGGGACGCATTATTCACTCGTAGACATGCACGAATCTAGACCCTTTCATGTCTTTAGCCAGAAACTCATCTGCGAACTCGTTCTGCGCAACCGTGTACCAATTTTTTCAATCGCCAATTGCACCTGGAAAGTAAAGAAATTACGTACATTAATTAATTTAGATAACACAGTCCTACAATTACCCAGGTAGCAATTGGCATCAGATCGTAGTTGATGAACCTATCAATATTTAACCAATTAGGGGTATCCTTTTCTCGCTATGCGCTATCCATTTTGCGCGTGTTGCGATCGATTTATATAATTTGAACCCTGAATTCACTTAAAAGATCACTTTTAAGATAACTATACTTGTAAGATGTTGAATAATTTGAAACTAATTTGGCCGGTTGCTGTTGCTGCACGTGGCAGCAACAGCGCCCAGTCAAATTAGTTTCAAAATATTCAACTGAATGTTTATTAAATAGTAAATCTATCAAAGACATACACATCGTAAACGTTTCCCAGCTTTGTCGCGGAGTTTTTCTGTCAATTATGTATGTGACTTCAGTCTACATACGACATAATTTATCATATTCCTGAGTAACAGATCGGATCAATTATACCCTTTGCCATACGTCTAATATACGCGAATAAGCAGCAAATACCATTTTAATCGAAATAATAGTGAGCCTATTTTTAAATTTTAGTCCGATATGTTATTTTAGTGATTAAAAATAATGATTAACAAAAATCCATAACATTTTATAACCATTATTTGATCAACGAGACTGGGTTGGAACATTTCCATATAGAATAATAATTACGTTGGCATAGACGCGGCCTACGGATTCTGTATCTGGATTCTGTATTTGCGTTATCGTCAAGCTCAGATATGTAGGCCTATATTATTTGTAGAAGAAGATATAGGCCTACGCACTAGACCAACCTTTTCTAAAGAAGGTTTTATCCGTTCCTTCTGCCAACAACTCTTCCATCTTTTCAGTCATCGGTGCAGGGGCGGACTGGGACTTAAAACCGGCCCGGGCATTCTACTATTATGCCAGCCCATCATTAGCTCATTGGTGGGAAGCGTCGTTGGGTCATATGGGTTCAAGTTGTTCAGCTAAATCCAATTGGCCAATTCATTTTAAAGAATCTAAATTTATGTTTGAAATAATGAAATTATATCCAGGAAATCATCTAGGGCAAGAGTAGAACCAACTTTGTTTGAGAGAATATGGCTGGCCAATGGTCTGTATCACCTGGAATTATTACCCATGTGCAATGAGTGCCAACGGTGAAAAATTGGCTTTAGCTAGAAGGCACCACCATATAGAGACATTCCATGATTCCAATGAAATTTGATTGAAGGCTTTGCTTTTGACATCTTGTTAATTATTAATGAACTAGAGGACCAAGCTCTCAACCAAATTTCATTGGATTGTCTTTATGGTAGTACCTTAATTAAATAGGCTACCATCTAAGGCAAGAGTAAATCATGTTATATCAAGAGAATGTGCTTGGCCAAATATATTTATTGCTCACATGGCATTGTTGTGTTTTTGGTTGTCAGAGAATAGACAAAATGAAACTAAATAAAATTCACAAAAAGGCAAAAAGCCAAAGGCTAATTTATTTAAAGTGAGCACAACTGGCACGTAAATATCATGTCAGACTAAGAGATTAAGTGCCTGCGCAGTTCACTACTTCTGGTAGCCACACCATCAATGATAGCACCAGTGTCAAGTTTGGCCAGGATCCCCTTTTCCACAGACATCAACATGAATGCATCAAGATGTTCCTGCGTCATTGTACTTCGCAAACGACTTTTGATTCTATTCAAAGCAGATTAAGATCGTTCACATGCCACTTGTGACACAGGCAGCATTAATAATAACTTGTAGGCTAACCCAATGCTCTTGTAGGCATCAGTAAAGAGGTTCAACTTGAGTAGCACCTTGTAACAGCACAGAGGGCAGGCCTTACACGATTTACATGTACTCGTCAGCGTCTCATTGTCCTCTTCAGACTCGTGCTCAATGTCCTCCTGCAATGTATAAGCATTTGCTACTGATTGTTTTAGTGTCGACCACTGCTCTCCAAGGCTTCTTAGTTCAGTTCTTAATTGTTCTGCAGTGATACCATCATCAAATCTCAGCAAATATGTATGCAGCTCCTCCATAGCTCCAGGTGGCACTTCATCAAAGTTTCTTGGGTGAAGAAGTGAGAGATCAGCATACAATGCAGATGTTGCTGATCTCAATGATCTGTCAAACCGTTGCTCAATGCTGCTCACTATCGTATCCATTATTTGGTTGTACAATTCAATGTGATATTTCTTTAGTGGATCAGAAGCTGATGTAGACTCATCTATGGACAGTTCTCCATGAATGCGTTTCGGCCGTCTTTGTCGTTTTACAGGAAGAGACTCTTCAACAGCAAAGTCTACATCCATTTCATTCAGCTGGTCATTAGCCCATTGAACGAATTTTGCAGCTGCATCATGAAAAGGTTGAAAGTCATTCCGCAGTAACTTCATTTTCTGTAGCAATTCATCCACCATCCTGTGCACAGTGAGTAGATCTAGCTGAACAGTTTGTAGATACTTCGAGAGCACTGTAGTGTGGGAGAATACTTGCATATATACTTGTGCAGTCAGAATCGTTTCAAACCTCAGGAGACTGTCGATGTATCCCTTCACTTTGGCTTTAACAGCTGCTTGGATCCGGTCAGCAACAAGTAATGCATTAAGTGTGGTAATAAGCTCTATGAAAAGTGATCCGTTTGGGTCATTGAATGAACCAAACACCTTCTTCAGAGCAACATCCTTTGACCACCATCTAGTTTCTCCAATTGTTCCCAGTCGTTTTGCAGTAGTTGAGTGTTGACTCCAGATGTTCATTCGCTGGTAAGATTCCCGAAAGAATACTGCGATATCATTCAGTAATAAGAATAATGATGCGCTAGTTACCACGACACTTGTCGCTTCAGTCACAACGAGATTTAACACATGTGCATGGCACCAAACATGGATCTGCATTGGAGCCTCTTTTGATAGGAGAGTGCTGAATCCCCTGTAGCATCCCTGCATGTTTGTTGCACCATCAGTTGAGTTTCCGACACATTTCTTAAGGTCAAGATTTAGTCCTAACATAACTTCAGAAACTAGTCGCACAAAAGATTCGCCAGTAGATTCCTCACATTTTACTACACTCACTAATCTTTCTTGGACAGTGCCAGTGCTGTCGACATATCTAACAACAACAGAGCACTGATCTTGTGTTGAAATGTCTTGAGTGGTATCAATTTCCACAGCATACATGTCTGTTACTTCCTCAGAAATCCACTGGCGAATCTTATCACGGATAACTGTGATAACAGAATTCACTGTAGTTTTAGACAGCAAAGTGACCAAGGAACCACGACCTCGTGAACTCGTTGCCTTCTCGTGGTGCTTTTTGCTGCTCTGGACAACGTGAGAGAGATGATCAGCTGTACATGAATCATACTTCCGAAGTAGTTTTATGAGTTCCAGAAATGTACCATGGTCGATCTCCTCATTGTCAAGTGTGTATGCCGCTTCTTCAGTACTCCCTCTGTAACTCAGTCCCCTCTTGCCAATGAGCTTCACCACATCTACAACTCTTTCCATCACTTGTCGCCTCTTTCTAACCTCATCATGATGGCTACGTGCAAGCAGGTGAGAAATGCTGGACTGTTGTTGATCTACCAGGTATGCTGCAGAGCAACTTAAATGAAACGAAGAATGTTCGTGTTCTTCAATACGTGTATGTACATGTCGCCAGTCAGTCATTCCCTCGATGAACGTCGACTTGTCTGATGTACAGGAAAAGCCCGAAAAGGCCAAACACACTGAACAGTAAAGAGAATGATTGTCTTTGTTATATGTCAACCACCATCTGTTTGTACCATCTTTTCGCACAAAACACCTCTTGACCACACGGTTGTCCGTTTTTTGATTAGGGTGGTATCTCCAAAATGATAAAGTATCTTCACGTCTGCATGGTTTCGTAAAATAGTTGATCAAGGACGGAGAACAACTTTCCTCAGGATCCTCTGCAAGTGGGGCAGACGCAGTCGCAATGGGTATATCTTTTTCAGCTGACTGCAACTGTTCTGCTTGTTCACATTCACTGGTTCGCACTAATTCTCTGCCTGGATCTGGTGTCAATTGTTCATTTATTGGTTCGACTCCCAATTTAGTATCTGCTGATTCAGCTGCTGATGGTCCAGCTACCGATTCGGTATCCTTATTCTCGTGTTCGTCGACTTTGCCAGGTCCGGTATTCGTACTTTCGGCATTGAAAATATCTAAAAGACTTCTGCACTGCGAAGCACTATCTGACAGTTTCTTTTTCTTCCGATCACGTTCTTTCTCAGCACCCCCCTTCCTTGTCTTGTGGGCTGCTTTATCCATTGTTGCCAATTGCTGGTTACAGATAGAACTGCTGAAATAAAAAAGCAATCATTGTTACACCGACAATATAAATTTGCGAAAATTTTGGCATTTTAGAATTAAATATCTGCACATTTTCAGAATCAAATATAAATATATTCTGCAAGTCGGAATCTGGGATCATATGGGTAACCAATATACCAATATACCAATATACCAAATTTGGTTGCATTATTCCACCAAATCTGGTAGACTGGTATATTCGTTACCAATATCCATATGAACAATGAACTTAAATTATATCTAATGGCGTGGAAGGAAATAGCGTGACAGATAGACAGACAGATGGATAATCATGTGGACGAAAGCAGAGACATGTGGACAGGCGGAGAAGATATAAAAATCTCGGTTCTTTTCAAAACGTGGAGATAATAATCTAGTATTTACCATCTGTTACATGTACAGCTGTATTACCTGTATATCACTCAATAGGAGGCCTAGGTTGCTGGGTCAGTGTGGCTGTGTGGGTTTCTATTACCGAAGTTTGCCATTTTAGACCTACTGAGAAATAGTTGGAGCTCAAATCTTTGAGGGCCAAGACGGCAGGCAGGTTTCGGGTGGTGGTACCGTGGGTGGGATGGGGACCTAATAGGGGTGGGATTCTATTGTCAATAGCTGGTATTAGAACACTGAAAATTGTGAAATATGTCCTGAAAATTAGAAGATAATCCCAACAAGAAAATGTAATGTATACCCAAGGAGGATGGAGGGGGGGGACTCCTCCAAGAAAAATTGTGAAATCTAGATGATCTCAGACCTATGCCATCTCCTGTATTTCCAGAGGTATATACCGTATATAGGCCTATATTGTTATCCTAAAATGGGGAGGGCTGACTAAAAGCCAGTGCAGAACACAGTGTTTGCTTGTTTGACCAGGGATAACATAACAACATAGTTTCTCTACAACATTTAAGAAAAAGCCTATTGAATAATTTAAAAATCATTTTGACTGAAATATGTTAATGGGGAGAAACGGGCAACAGCTTTAATTCCTTTAAATGTCAAATGTTTAAAAATATTTAACAGCTTAGGCCCTATATGTACCTGCATAGTGCCGTGTGCCCGTGACTTATGATTTTCGAATTGAGCTGCCATATATATATTTATGGTTTCAAGATTCAAGATTCAAAATTATTTATTTCATACTCAAATACTCAATATACAATATATTACATCACAATTGGGCAGTCCATCAAAGGCATGGCCTATAAATCGATGGACCCCCACATATAAACACAACATTACGATATATAAAGGTACTAAATGTATTCAACATCTTTATAGATGCATGATAGGACAAACACAGAAAACAGGACGGCACAACATACATTTTTTTTTGTTTTCGCACCATATCGTCTTAATTTTGCGAATACTTATGGTTCTGCATATAGATAATAATACTTGCAATTCATCTGAGGTCTATATTGCGATGGCATAGTTTTAAGGGTTACTTAATAATTAATTATAAATAATTATTAAATAAGATTAAAACACTCACCATTCACCAATTTATATGAGGTTGATCATCGAAATCTTGACGCTAGTTCTATGACTATTGACTAGGCCTATAAGTAACATACGGTACTAAGTTAGTAAGTTACTACCATTTATAAACATGACCAGAGGGATTGGCAAACACCTGCCGTAGCCCCTTGCCCATTCGCTTATTGTATTAACCCCTAGCACACTGATGTCGAAAATTAAATGTTCATAGCATCCGGAAAAGAGAGGTTGGTGTACGTTTTCACGTCGTTTTGGAAGCAGTTGCTAGTTTGCTACTGAAACTCTGAAAGAGTGAAAGCTGTTGGCTGTTGCTATTTCAGCAACATTGCTACTAAAACTAAAACCAGCTTTAAGAAGATGAAATGAAATTTAATGTGAAATCTTGAAATTCCATAGTGCTAAGGGCTAACTCTGACTAGTGCTACTGTTCTTACAGTTCTTTCAGGCTTAAGCATAGTTATAGAATAATAGAATACGTGAAACAATACGCGACTGTACGCCACGACCTCAGACTATGCACACTGGCTGGTCGAGTTAGTCAGACAGCTTCAAAAGTATGTGTATCCTTGCGGCCTTGCCACTCCTTGAAGTCATGTTTCCTGTGCAAGATTTCGCGGAAATAGACAAAACAGACAGCAATGTCAATGCACATGTATATTATGTAATTGTCGCTTAGTCACAATTAAAGGTACACTTAGCGCCACAATTAAAGATACACTGTTATAATGTTATTAATTTATTTTATTCTCGTATTTGCTCACTGAACATGAATTGATGAAAAATTCAATTTCATGCCCTGAAATGTAGGTTTCCCGAATCCTAGGGGAGGGGGCTACAGCCCCCACGCCCCACGGTCCCACCCGACCCCGACCCCGCCAATGGCAAATTGATGCCATAACTGATGCTCACGTTCGTAGGGGTACAGGTGGTAACGCCATATCTTATGCTCACAGCCTCATTCATAGCAGTATAGCCTTATAGGTGGCGATGATATATTCGACGATTGGGAGGTACCTGGTCATTCGAGGGTGATCCCATCAAGGGGAAGAACTTGGTTCAACAGTTAACATGTAACAAGTAACATCATCACTAACATGTGCTCAAAACCGTGAATCTGTACAGAGTTACAGGTACAAATTTTTTTTCCATCCTACCAGCCCATTTTACCCTGAAACACCAGCCCACCGGGCATTGCCCAAATGCCCTTATGGCCAGTCCGCCCCTGCATCGGTGCGTTCTTCACATTGTCAAATTTGCATGCCGCCATTATTCCTTCTACGAGGTCATCTGAGAGAGGAATGGAGAGAAACGCGGCTATCTTACGGATATTTTCCTCGGGATTCTGGAAGCAGAAGTTATTAAGAATAACTAGTATTTTTTTGGTAACTAATATGCGTGCATAATCGTAATGGACCTTTCCAAGGTCATCCATCCATCATGTGACGCCATAATTAACTACGTGACGCGCAGGATGACGTCATAATCGGTTCGAAATAGTCTTCTTTAACGCTTAATAGAACAACACGTTGTAGGCCTATTGCCGTGCCGCTACTCTGATAACGCAGCGTCGGGCTTATTGGGCTGATGCTGGGCCGATACCGTGGTTCCGATTGGCCTGGTATCGGCTTAGCATCGGCCCAGTAAGCTTGATATATTCTGTAAGGTGAACAAAATATACATAAAGAATCTGATTCTATTTATCATATAAACTGATATTTTTGCGAATTTTCCAATAAAGTCGATCGTTTGAAAGCACCATGGTTCCCGATTCGTTTTCGTCGCTATGTCGCATCACTTTCGGACTTGAATTTACTTCTAAACCAACAATTAAAATTACTGAGTCTATTATGCAAATTTACCACACGTATTTATAACTAGGTAGTATATATGTTACAAGGCATGTGTGCCATTATTCCGCATTAGCTTATTAGCTACACACTGTCAATATTTCTGAGAGAGAGAGAGAGAGAGAGAGAGAGAGAGAGAGAGAGAGAGAGAGAGAGTGGGGTGACGTGGGGGGCGGGGGGGGGGGGGGGAGAGAGAGATGGGGGTGAAGGAGAGAGTGAGGGGAAGGGATGGGGAGGGAGGGAGAGGGACAGACAGACAGACAGACAGACAGACAGACAGGCAGGCAGGCAGACAGGCAGGCAGGCAGGCAGGCAGGCAGGCAGGCAGGCAGGCAGGCAGGCAGGCAGGCAGGCAGACAGACAGACTGTTGATGGTGGCCATTTAGAAATAAAAATATGTTCATGATCGATAATCTCGACAATGTAACAAAAAAGATATCTCTCTCTCTCTCTCTCTCTCAGAAAGATATCTTTTTTGTTACATTGTCGGCATATTCCATCTCTAGCGGCATGCCCAGTATTGCCACAGGGGGTGGGGGGGTGGGGGGGGGGGCGGGGTGGGGGGGGGGGTTCGTCTTGTGGAACTTTCCCACACAGATTTCACTGTGGCAGCAAGGTAGTATTAGGTAAAAAGCACTGGAGATAGACCATCTCCCTGTGGGGAGCCGATTGATGTCTCAAACCCTACAGACTTCACTGACTTGACTCGTACTCTCAGCTTGGTGTCTGCAAGCAGTAGTCTCACTAGTAGTAGCTCATCTTCATTGCAAGTGGCCTGGCGTAGCACTTCTAGGATCTTTGAGCGCTTAATTGTGTTGAAGGCTCGTGGCATGTCAATGCCCATTTTGTGGAAGTCCCAGTGTGAAGCCACTTTGACATGATCCGGTGAAGTCGTCGATCTTGTCTCAGATGCGGCATAGAGTAACATTGGATAGGGTTTTCCGTATGCTGTTAAGGAGCACAATGCGCCGCAGATTGGGTGGGGGTGGGGGGCAAGTGGTTTCTTGGGCTTTGGTAGCGTGATAAGGATGCCTTGGCCTACAGCGTCGATGAGAAGGTGGTGCATAAAAGCTGAATTGATTATGTGCGTGATCGGTTTTGAGATAATGTCACTTGCATATTTGAATAGTTCACTGCTCATGCCATCAGGTCCAGATGCACGTCCATTTTTCAGGGCTTTAAGTGCCTTCTCAGCCTCTGCTGTATTAATTGGTGTTAGTAATGGCCGGGGGTCTCCTGAGAATGGGTGCAAGGGCTTATCATCGTGGTCAGTGAACTGTTCCTTAAACCATTCTCGAATTGCCTCGGCTTTGCCCTGGTCAGTCCCGATAAAGTGTCCTTTAGAGTTGTGTACAGTTAGTGCTGGTGTGTGGTCAGCAACTCTCAGGGCTTGGCTGCCTGAAACATTTTGTGGCAGTCATCCGTGGCAGTGATTTCATCTGCTATGGCGCCTGCCTGCTGGATAGCAAGATCTTTTAAGCGCTCGCTAATGTGGTGCAGAATGTTATTGCGTTGATGGTGTAGTTTGGTGCGATCTTCACATTGGCCACTTTGAAAAATGCGCAGACGTAATGCTTTCTGCTCTGCTGACGGTTTTGCTACGAGAGGGTCGTCAGTATACCGAGTTCTGTTGTTCTTTAGAACACCTATGGTGCTAGTAGCTGATAATTCCATAGATATCAGTATTTTGGATAGGGCTTCGTTTGGATCGGAGCTGACGTCGATGTTAGCTATCTGCTCCTCGAGGGCCTTTTTGTATGACATTTGAGTGTCAGTGTCGCTGATGAGCTTGGGTAAGTTGTCGGTGCCTCTACCCTCTTGCCTGGTATGGGGTTTAAACATTAGGTAGAGCTGATTCATATGGAGGCGTGTAATGACTGGCTTATGGTCAGAATTAAGGTATGTGCCTCCATAGGAACGAGCATCCCGAAGTAGTGGTTTTGCTGCTGTCTTGCATAGTATGAAATCTATTTGGTTGAAGACAGTTTTTGTAACCTTAGAACCTTTTGGGGCTTTGCTATCAGTAATGTGTCCAGTCCATGTTGTCCGGTGGTGGCATGGGTGTATGAAAGCCATATTTGTGGCAAATAGGCCATTGGAACTAAGGAATGCCACCGGTGCATCTCCATTGCTGTTGCGTGTGCCCTCTCCATAAGATCCCATGCATGAGCCAAGCCCTGAACTTTTGTCAACAATGCCGAGTTTACCCAGCTGGGAGCTGAATCGCCACACACGAACAGTTGCCATCTAGCTGAGATAGTAATGGCGGAGCTCAGTTATGCATAGAAGGAATCTAATATAGCTGGATTCTCTCTGGCCCTTTTTGTAGTTGGCCCATATGCGTTGACTATGAACAATTAGTGGTGGTGTGCTTTCGCGTTGGTATAGCCTGGTCGATAAATGCAACGCGATCACTGACGTATCCAAAACTAATGACATCATCCAATAACCGTGGTCCGATTATGAAGCCTAATCCACGGTAAGTGGCCTGTTTTTGTTCCATGAGTACTAGCTTATGGCCTGTCTGAGGTTGCTGCTCTGAGTATTTAGCTACTTTAGTCTCTTGAATGCATGTGATATCGATTTCATAGAGTTCATAGTCTGCACCTAAGGTTTGCCTCTTTGATTTTGCAGTCAGACCACGTACATTCCACGTAGCTATGGTAAGCTCCTGGGAAGATTGCGTTGTCCGAGGATATCGACTGTAGTTTCTTGCTAGAAGGTTAGACAAAGTCAGAGTTGCCTCTGTATGCGGATGTCAACCCGCAATCCTTGATGACTTAGTTTCCCAACAAAGTTGGTACTTACGGAGGCCGGCATGGAGGTGTCATGTTGCCCCCTATTAATCTATAGGCCCTATTATTTAGATACGATGTTATGATTATTTAACTTACATGAACTTACACGAATCCTCTACCGACAGCAGGCGTCGACAAGCTTCTAACGTCAGGAATGGGCTGCAGATATTTATAGTTCATTTTAATGTTATTAAGTTGTTATTAACAATTACACATTGTTATAATGATTCTGAAGTATAAATATTACAGATGGGTTCACAATCGTAGTTATAGCGCAATGGATGGCTTTTCTAGTCTAGATTTGAAAGAATTCACTGAGGAGGCACTGATAATGGATTCAGGTAGTTTATTCCATTGATCAGTACAGCGCAATGGGAATGAAAACTTTCGTATATTGAGTCTTGGTCTTATTTTCTTAATTTTTAGGCTGTGACCCCGAGTTATGCTATTTGTGTCTTGTCGCTCAATAAGGTCTGCATTAACTTGGTCATAGTTATTGCTAAGAATTTTATATAACTCGATCATGTCACCACGCATTCTTCTAAATGCTAATGTTGGTAATTTTAACTTTTGGAGGCGTACATGATATGGTAGATTACGCATACCAGGAACAAGTTTGGTTGCCCGTCTTCGGACATTTTCGATTGCATTTATGTGCTTTTTCAGATATGGAGCCCAAACCACATTAGCGTATTCAATATGCGGCCTAAGAAGAGATTTGTGGACATGTTTAAAGTTTTCTTTATCTAGATAGTCAAATGTTCTCCTAATCATTCCCATTATTTGGTTAGATTTGCTTATTTTTTCGTTTATATGTTCATCGAAGCATAGTTTATCATCTATTATGACAGCTATATCTTTTTCACTAGACAAATAGGCCAGAGTATGGTTATTAAATTCCATTGTATAAGTGCGTAGAGATGTTTTACTTGTTGATATTCACTTACCTTTGAATTTATCTGGGTGGAACCTCAATAATGAATTATCAGTCCATGAACACATAGAGTTAATATCATTTTGCAGGGTGTCGCAATCTTTTGGGTTGAAGATTGATCTGAAGAGTTTAGTGTCATCTGCAAATAAAAAGATTTCAGACCTACTACTGATTACATCGGGAAGATCATTGATGTAAATTATAAACAGTAATGGCCCTAAAACTGAGCCCTGTGGTATACCACTTGTTATGTTTGGTTGGTTTAGATATGATTCCATTTATAGCTACTTGTTCCTGCCTACTGGTTAGAAAGGATTGGATCCAGCATAACAAATTACCTTCTATGCCGTATGCAGTTAGTTTTTTAATTAGACGTTTATGTGGAACCTTATCAAATGCTTTCATGAAGTCGCAGTTAATCACATCAATCATACCCCCTTGTCTAGAGTCCGTAGCCATTTTTCAAGAACAGTCAAAAGTTGGAGAACTGTTGATCGTCCGCTTACAAAACCATACTGTTTTTTCTGATAGCATATTATTAATCCTAAGATGTTCCATGATCGTGTCTTTGATAACAGATTCCATTACTTTACAAACAACAGATGTTAAGCTAATTGGACGGTAATTGTCTGGTTTGGTTTTATCTCATTTTTTGAACTGACATTGTGGTAATGTTCCCAGGCTTAGTGATTTATTAAAGAGAATTGATAGTGGCAGGCTTAGTTCGTAGCTTAGTTCATAAAGGAATCTTGGATGGCGTTTATCAAGCCCGGGTGACTTAGAAGTGTTGAGATTCACAGGTTTTCTTTCTTACAATTTCAGGTGTCATCTTTAATGTACCCATTGGCACGTGAGCTCTACAAAGAATAGTTGGGGAATCATCATCAGGTTCTATTGTAAATACTGATCTGAAATAGCTGGCTATGATGTCTGCCTTCTCTTTATCATTTTTTGTAAATGACACTTCCATATCATGCTGAGAGCCACTAGTTATTTGCAGATCTGGAATACCTGACCTGAATTTAGTCTTGGATTGGACATAGTTCCAAAACCTTTTGGGGTTATTTTTGGCTGATATAGAAATATTTTTCTCATATTGTTTCTGTGCTTTTCTCGTTTCTCTTCGAACCTGGTTTCTTGTTTTACAATATTCATCATATATATTAAGGTTACCGCCTGTATCAATATATTTTTTCCATAGTGGCTTCTTCCTGTTTATTTTGGCTCATGTAGTTTGGTCAAGAGGATATTTGTGCCTTTTGTTTTTTATTGTTCTTTTATGAATAAATTTATGTTCAGCTTCTGGACATATTCCAAATATGGGCTGCCACATATTATTAATATCGTTTATTTCTTTTAGGTGTGTGTTCCCGTCTATATTTAAGAAATTGATTATAGCTTTATAATCTGCTTTATCATAACAGACCCTTGTTTTACTTATAGTAGTAAATTCGCCATTTAAGTGAATCTCCATCTGTATAGTGGAATGGTAGCTTTTTCCAAGTGGCGCATTTGTATGAATATTATCCACCAGGTCAGGGTAATTAGTAAATACTAAATCCAATATTGTTGGCTTGTCGGACCCATGCCCTCTAGTAGGCATTGAAATTAGCTGTTGTAAGAAGCAGTCTCTTACAGACTCAATAAACTTAAACGTAAAGTCTAGGCTAGAGCTAGAGGTGTTGTATGTGTTTGTTAACCAATTAATATGTGGCATATCAAAGTCTTCTAGGATAAGCGAGTGCAGGTTATTGGTGTGTATTTCCTTTAAAATATGACCGAGTTCGTTATTGTTTTGGTTATTAAAGTTTGGGCTTCTATAAAACAAACGCAGTGTTTCATGTTTACATCGTATGTCGCAGGGGATGCATTCTTCGAACATATTTTGGTTAGTGTTTAATAGTTTATAAGATAAAGTGTTTCTATGTATAGTAGAACACCTCTTCCTATTGTAGTAGTAATATTTTTATCTTCAATGCTGTAGCCATCTAGATTGTAGTCTGCTATACTAGGTTGAGTTCTGTAGTTTTTTGGCTTGGCTTCAACTATAGCTATGATATCTGGTGGGTCATCTTGTATTATGTGCAGAAGTTCGGGTTTCTTCTCACGTGTAAAGACGTCAGCATTTGTATAGAGGATCGTAATCTCATTAATTGATTTTGTACATTTCGTATTTACATTATTTGGTTTATTTCCTCTGATTTTGGAGCCGACCAGAGATTGTGTCAGACTGGCCATGTTTATTATTTACACATTCGTCTGAAAGTAAAGTGAAACGGTTTCTAGTGGATATAGGGAAACAACGTTCCTTAAAGACACACTCATCGGGTACATTACCCGTATTTAAAACATTCCATTTAAATAGAGAACATTCAGTTCCCCGTTATTTCATTTTCCAATTACTTTCAATAATGGGTATCTTCTGTTATCTGCCATACTATCAACATTACATAAATAAAATTAACATTGGGCATGTGGATGTTTTTCATCATTCATTTTTAGGCACTAACACCAGCACATTTCTTTACCAGCAAGCTATCAGTCACTGCCATGCACAGTTGCCAAATTGTAAACAGCAACTAAAGCTGGCTACATTTTGACATCTGGTGACCTAATTACTCAACTGATGTTCATATCCCATGCCCGAATTTTCAGAGGACACTCGGTGAAATATCTTGAGTGGCGATGCATTAGCGGTACTCAACATTATTTATATGTGACTATTATGTTCATTTCATTTCTCACTTCCCAGGATTGGATTTCTCTGCTTTTTTCGACAAGGAGATTCTGTCTGTTACTATAGTAGCAACATATTATGAAATAAATCAACATTGACTATTTAGATTTGTTGGAATGTGCCTATTTTAATTTCCTAAGCTAGTAATACCAGAATATTCTTTTGTGGGTGTGTTGCCAGTTATAGAAATGCGCATTTGTCAGATTTGAGGCAACGACCAAAATTGGTGATCTTTTGGCCTCTGGTGACATAATTATTCGTCTGGTTTGCATAAGACATACGTGAAAAGGGAGATGAAGCAACAAACAATATTTGAGTGGTGATTTATGAATAATAAATAACAAAAATATGAATTTTTGTTCCCCCATCCCCTAAACATGACAGATTTTGATAACGGTGATGCGGTTTTATTTTATGCATTGAAAAAAGGATCGTGACAATTTTTGTTCTGGGAACATGTCCAGATCTTTTACTTAGAAGCTGATAAGTAAAAAAAGCCATGATGGATATCACTAGCAGGCGAATTAAATACATGGGCATGTGATAGGTAGGCCTTATAGATACTTCCCAAATGTTACGAGACCTATAAAAGCTCGTAAAGGCACACATTCACACCAGATTGCGTGAAAATATAATTAATTAAATACTTTTAAAGGAAATAAATATTAAGATATGATAATTTCTTTCCGTATAGATTAATGTAATTTTTTAAGTTGTGAATTTGAATTAGGAACTCGATTCCTTAATTCATCTTCGCAATTAAAATAATTATAACAATTTATAACAAATAAAATCATCATTTGTTAAAGTTTATTTCGTTTCATTACATTGAGGTACACAACTAAAACCTCTAAAAGTATATGCCTGCAATTTAAAAAGAATATTTTCAATCATTCTCGTATGAATGTGTGCCTATAATAATATATTATTTTGGTCACTCCATTCATTTGGAATAAATACGTATATCAATCTTCCACCGTGCAATGTACCTTTCCATGTTATGCATCCATCATATGACGTCATAATCAACTACTTGACGCGTAGGATCACGAAATAATCATTACGTCACGAATGACTCGATTTAGTCCGTCTTAAACGCGTAATAGTCCGCCAGGTTGTATGAATTGTATGTCTACTATTTATTAAACATACTGTTAAATATTTTGAAACTAATTTGACTGGGCGCGGTTGCTGCCATTTGTAGAAACAGCACCCGGTCAGATTAGTTTCAAAATATTCAACAGCTTACCTTTATAGTTTTCTGGAAATTGATAGTCAGTCAGTTCAGCGATCGATTGATCCCGAAACGGGCGAGGTGTGGATGGAGCTTAGCTAGTGATGGGCGGGGCATAGCTAAAACTGGAAAGGTATATTTTGATGTCTTGAAACAATGTGTGTAATATTTTTATCCTCTGTAATGCACTGACAATGAATGAACGTCATTGGGAAATGCATGCAGAGAATCATCGTGAGTATGCCTAATCTAGAGTATAAATACCCGAACGTGGAACTGTAACGACTACGATATCATCATTTTTCCACTCGAATGTCCGCATCTTCTCCGCCTGCATGACAGCGATTGGCAGGAATTCAGGCGCATACCAATGCTCTGGTGACCAGATATCATTCTGAATTTCCGTTTCATGGTTTTGCAGTCATCATGTTGTTTCAAGTCAATGAGTCAGATGCGTGCTACAATGTAAGTAAATAGCCATATTATGAGGTGTAAGTTAAGAATAAGCGAAAAAAGAGTCTAAGGCTGTATCTGTGTCCATCCTTCTTCCCGCCCATCTGTCTATCGCCCGTCCACCAGCCTGCCCGCCCGACTGTCCGTACACATATCCAATATCCGGTCTTCACCCATATTTTACAGTCATCATCCATAGCCGCTTTCATGCCATATTAAAAGAATTTGCTACAATAAGCGGGCATCTGGACTGATCCTATCCACGATTCTCTTGTTGACAATTGTTGCTTTTTCGCATGGCGTAAGGCAGACGAAAAAACAACAATTCTGAACAAGCGAATCGTGACTAGGCTAAATCAGGATGTCCCAAGAAGCTCGTGTCTCAGCGATACAGCCCCATTGCTTACCTTGGTGTGAATACTATGTTATCCGACGCAATTTGGAATGGTTCAGGGTAACAGTTCACGGACCACGATAATGAATTCAGGTGACCCCAGACCATTACTAACACCAAGTAAAATAGCGGAAGTTGAGAAGGCCCTCAAAGCCTTGAAAATGGACGTGCATCTAGACCTCATGGCATGAGCAATGAACTATTCAAATACGCAAGTGACACTATCTCAAAACCGATCACGCATTTAATCAATGCAGCTTTGATGCACTACCTTCCCATCGATGCTGTAGGCCAAGAAACCCTTATCGCGAAGGCCAAAAAATCACACACCACCTCAGCCAGTCTGTGACCCATTGTGCTTCTCAACAGCATATGGAAGATTCTAGCAAATGTTACTCTATGTCGCATTCGAGACAAGATCGATCAAGTCACTGGACCACAAACTTGGACACAGATGCGCAGATTTGTATTGTATGAACGTATGATTGTGTCAGTAGTCATGTCCAAACACTGGGATCTCCACAAAATGGGCATTGACATGTTACGAGCCTACGTCACAATTAAACGCTCAAAGAGCCTAAATGTACTACAGCAGGCTAGTTGCAATGAAGATTAGCTGCGACAAGTGGGACTACTATAGCTACCAAGCTGAGAGTACGAGTTATGTCAGTGAAATCTGCAGCGTTTGAAATATCAATCGGCTCCCCACAGCGAGATGGTCTATTAGCCCCTGTTCTTTTCACCTGTCACATTACTGATACATTGAAATATGTACAGGAAGATCCCACAAGATCCCCACCCCCGGTATCCATGCTGATAGAGCTGGAATATGTCGACGATGTGGACTTCATAACCAACAATAACAAATCGTATTCCACCATTGCCTGTTCTGATAAAGACCCGGCACCATTTACTTTTTTTCTGATGCTAGTATGTTGGCCAAAAGGGTATAGAAATCATCAAAATAAGCTCACGTGTAAGCCTATCTACATCTATACAATCTTTATTTAATAGAGGAATTCATTTCAAGCTATGCCACGCCTATTTCTAACTATACTCCGCCTGTTTCTAGTTAAGCAGCGCCAACTGTACTTGAATTTGCATCGCTTTGAAACTTTGAAACCGGAATTCCCAGTGTTGTGGCAGCAACAGTCCCCAATCAGATTACTTTCAAAATATGCAACAGCTTACCTTGTTTATTAAATTATAAATTCATCTCAGACATACAATTCGTACACTTTAGTGCCAAGATTTTCGATTTTGTTCACGGAGTATCGCTGTTTTGAATGCGACGTCAGCTAATATGTGACGTATTTTATTATAACGGCAGATACTTGAGGGGCAGACCGGATCCCTCTAATAGGCTCTATTGCATCTGCCACTATGATAATTACTGTCTCGGTAGAAGCTTCTTTTAACCAGCTGATTAGATATATAGCTATCTAGAAATGTGTCTTTACGGGCGTAAAATACACATTATTTATAGGCTGTCGATTTAATATTAGTGCAGTGTCTTGAATGTCAAACGCGTAATTCGTCTCATATGCTTAAAAGAATTGACCAATACAATTATGACTAAGTGTTTCTGTGATGGGAATCTAAAAGTATCATTGCGCTCAGCGTTCTTGTTTGTCACCCTACCCCATCCGACGCTCAAACGAGATTCAAAGCTTCTAAAGCAACTCCCCCCCCCCCCTGACCCCCACCCCACCCACCCCACCCTAACCGTCCTATATAGCTATATAAACGTTTGTTTAAAGTATGGGCTAAAGGGGTCGTGAACATGTACTATATATGTAAATAGTACAAGTCGGCGACCCATAATTTTAGCAACCGGGGGAACCAGGCTTTTGTTATCATCCTGATCAAGTCCTGATTTCCCTTCATATAAATGTCACTCATTCTGGCGTGATCGCCGTGGGTAGACCTTTACAGATTATCCATCCATCATATGACGTCACAATCAACTACGTGACTTGTAGGATGGCGTCATAATCAATTCCAGCATGAATGAGATGAGTGAGACATAGCTGAAAATGGAAAGCTCTGTTACGAATGTCACACTCGTTTACATGCATACATACACTTGCTCTGATGCATAGGACAACGAATTTTGTAATCCTAAGCATTATCTCCCCTGGAATAACCAATGGGTATCATATCGATACCATATTAATGTCAACGTTGCCAAGATGCGTGCTATACATTTAACCATTTAACCCTCGAATTCGTTAAAAAAATGTCGATTTGCTTACCAAGAGAAGACTATTTTATGAAAATTTACCACTGGAATGACTGGCTCGATAACCGAGTGTGTCAGTATATCAGACATGTGAAAGCTGGTCGGCCAATCCTTGACTTTGTCTTGATGTGGTGGTCCAGTGGAAAGATGCCTGGTTGCAGAATGGTGGTTCGATCCCCCGACCGGGAGATTGTGATCAACAAATTAAACTAATGGGTGCATGACTGTCGGCTAAGTTAGCACATGGAAATTGAAGCCGCACGTTGCCAGTGCGTCAATAAAATAAAAATACATATACTGCCAGAGCCGTGCTGGAGTCAGAGTACAATAGGCGTAAAAGCCTAGGATTGAATTGTGGCAGGTGCATCCATAGATAGTCCCATATGAATCGTCAGTGTGTCAGTATATCAGACTAGTGAAAGCTGGTCGGCCAATCCTTGACTTTGTCTTGTTGCGGTGGTCCAGTGGAAAGATGCCTGGTTGCTGATACTATGCGGAGTTGCAGAATGGCCGTTCGATCACCCCGACCGGGAGATGGTGATCAACAAATTAAACTAATGGGTGCATGACTGTCGGCTAAGTTAGCACATGGAAATTGAAGCCGCACGTTGCCAGTGCGTCAATAAAATAAAAATACATATACTGCCAGAGCCGTGCTGGAGTCAAAGTACAATAGGCGTAAAAGCCTAGGATTGAATTGTGGCAGGTGCATCCACAGATAATAATAATAATATAATAATAATAATAGGATATTTATAGTGCGCTATAATTCCACGCAAATATTGCGTGCTCTAAGCGCTTACAATAATAAAATAAAATGATCATACAGTTGGATATGCCTGACGGAACAAAAACGTTTTAAGATTTGATTTAAATATAGCTAGAGTGGATGAAGATTTAAGACTAGCTGGAAGATCATTCCATTCTGTAGAGGCAACAAAAGCAAATGTTCTGTGACCATAGGTTTTTGATTTAACTTTCGGAATTTTAAGCAGGTTTAGATTTGCAGATCTAAGTGGCCTGCTTGGCGTGTACGTTTCTAGCAGTTCTGAAAGGTAGGTTGGTGCTGTAGATATGATACATTGATAGGTTAGGCAGAGGACTTTGAAGCGTATTCTCTGTTCTATTGCAAGCCAGTGAAGATCTTGGAGAATGGGACTGATATGATCACTCTTACGCTTTAGGGAAACAACTCTAGCGGCTGCATTCTGAATTGCTTGGAGTTTGCGCATAGCATCTTTTGAGGCGCCTATCAACAGACTGTTACAATAGTCTAACCTTGAGATAATTAATGTTAGTACCAGCATAATAGCAGCTTCGCGAGTTATGTATTTTCTGATGTTTGATATATTCCGCAGCTGCATAAAACACACCGTACGCAGATAACGGACATGATGTTCCATACTAAGTTCATAGTCTAACATGACACCCAAGTCCTTAACAGTGTCTACCAAGGGAATTTGAGCTGAGCCGATGGTAATCGCAGATAACTCTGTTTTGGCACGCCGAATTGCTGGCCCAATCAACATCGCTTCGGTTTTATCATCATTCAACATCAACATGTTAGAGGTCATCCATAATTTAATATCGGAGCAACAGTTTGTTATTTGATTGGAAGCGATAGTTGCAGTGGATGTGGATGGCATAAAATTGTTGATTAGTTGAGTATCATCTGCGTAAAGGTGTCTTTTGATATTATGTTTTTCGATTACTGAACCTAGTTGTCGAGTGTACAGGGTGAATAGAACGGGGCCCAGTATAGACCCTTGTGGTACGCCGCACGTAAGCTGGATTGATTCCGAAGGGGTTCCATTTATGTATACTGATTGACATCTATCAGTCAAGTATGAATGAAACCAATCTAATGCAGGACCTTTGACACCGAATGCACGACTTAGTTTAGAGAGTAGGTTTTCATGGTCGATGGTATCGAATGCAGCGCTGAGGTCAAGTAGAATTAGTAACGAGACATTACCCATATCGATACCACTTCGAATATCATTTATCACTCTTAATAACGCTGTCTCCGTGCTATGACTCTGTCTATAAGCAGATTGGAAAGGCTCATGTAGCTCGTGTGAATTCAAGTGTACAGATAGTTGTTTACATACGGCCCTTTCAACAAGTTTTGAGATAAACAGCAGGTTAGACACGGGTCTATAGTTCTTTAATACGTCTTGATCAAGACCTTGTTTTTTAAGCAGCGGATTGATTATAGCTTGCTTGAAGACCTTTGGCATGACACCCGACTCTAGACTAGAGTTAATGATTAATGTTATTGTTGGAAGTAAAATGTCCAAATATTCAAATATCATTTTGGTTGGGACAGGGTCAAGAGCACAAAATGTTGGTTTTGATTCTTTGAGGAGAAATGAGACGTCTTGTTCAGAGAGAGGCTGAAAATGGTCGAGGTAGCCATGTTCGAATGCTGGTTCATCACACGTGGACATTGTCGAGACAGTGGATTGATGTAACTGACTTCGAATATCATCAATCTTATTTTGAAAAAACTGTGAGAATGATCTAGCAATCTGCGCATGATCGTTGTTATCGGGAAGTGAGGAGTCTTTGCGCTTACCCATAAGAGTGGACATTATATTATGAAGCTCTTTTGGGTTGGATTTGCACTCTGAAATTTTATTGTTGAAGAACATTGCTTTTGCCCTATCAATGAGCCTTGTAACATTGTTCCTAGCTTGGCCATAGATCTGGCGATGGACTTCTAGGCATGACTTCCTCCATCTCCTTTCGGCCTTCCACCTATTCCATTTTTCTAGCCTGACTTCTTGTGTAAAAAGCCAATGAGATTGAGATCTTTGGGGAATCATCTTAATTTTCTCAGGAGCATGCTTATCTAAAAGCCGTAACAGTTCTGCATTGTACAGTTCCACTAAATCGTCGGTGCTTTGTGGTGGAGAACAGACCAGACTCGACAGTTCGAGATCCATACGAAACGCAGTTTTATTTATATTTTTGATATTTCTGACGAGTACCTATTTCTTTGGTGTGGGCGTTTTAATGGCGTCTAGATGTATTGTTACTAGGTAATGGTCGGACATTGGAAGATCCTTCACAAGTACGTTTTGGACACACTGTTCTGAATCCTGACTAATTACCCAGTCAATAATGTGACCATTTTTATGCGTTGGTGTGTTAGCATGCTGCTGGCAATTGTGAGTTGACAATAAATTAAACATCTTCTTAGTGTCAGAGTGATCAATCTGATCAAAATGAACATTGATATCGCCCAGAAGAATAAGATTACCGTTTTTAACACTGGCAAGGTCGATTATGTTGGCTATGTCTTTATGAAAAATTGTACTGGTTAATTTATTCTTCTTAGACGGCGGTGGGCGGTAAAGGCACACGAACCTCATAGCTATCTGACCATGCGTTAGGACGAACTCGAGTGTCTCAACTGACTGATACTCAGGGAAAGCATTCACAGATACTTTGATATGGAGATGGCTTCTATAAATAATAGCAATGCCACCACCACGAGATGCCCGTGTGTGATGCTTAAGTTCATATCCATCAGGAGTTATAGATGCTATTTTAGATTCATCGCCACTCGCTTGCAACCACGATTCGGTTAATATCAAAATGTCAATCTTTTCATCGATAATCATTTCCATAATCTCATTACATTTGTTTCTACAGGACCGTGAGTTCCAAAGACACACTTTTAGCTTTGTCGAGAACTGCCGTGGGTGGATACGTACCAGATTGTCGTCCTTCCTGTGGGCGCATATAGACACAGCCTTTCGTTTAAGGCGACCGGCCCGACATCCACGTTTCGTTTTAGCAACAGTATTTATTCCGTTAGCACGTAGTACGTAAAAAGTCTCCTTGTCCAACCCACGTAGCAAGCTATTATTCAGCACCGACTGTTGGATAGCTTTCAAGTCGTTAGTGGCGTATCTAATCATAGCTAGACAAAGACTTGCACGAGTACTTAACGAATAATAATAGCGTGAGCTGTTGTCAGCCGGCCGATTTTTCACTAATGGCGGACTACTAGTAGAGTCAAGTATGTTTAAGCCAAAACTTTGCACACAGATAACCAACAAACTAAAGTTAATAATTAATAAACAGTATGACGAACGGAGTCCAGAGGCACTTATAAACATGATGTCGTCAAATTAAACATCGAAACTTGTGTTAGTCCCATATGAATCGTCAGTGTGTCAGTATATCAGACATGTGAAAGCTGGTCGGCCAATCCTTGACTTTTTAGTCTTGGTGCGGTGGTCCAGTGGAAACATGCCTGGTTGCTGATGCTATGCGGAGTTGCAGAATGGCAGTTCGATCCCCCGACCGGGAGATGGTGATCAACAAATTAAACTAATGGGTGCATGACTGTCGGCTAAGTTAGCACATGGAAATTGAAGCCGACGTTGCCAGTGCGTCAATAAAATAAAAACACATATACTGCCAGAGCCGTGCTGGAGTCAGAGTACAATAGGCGTAAAAGCCTAGGATTGAATTGTGGCAGGTGCATCCACAGATAGTCCCATATGAATCGTCAGTGTGTCAGTATATCAGACATGTGAAAGCTGGTCGGCCAATCCTTGACTTTTTAGTCTTAGTGCGGTGGTCCAGTGGAAACATGCCTGGTTGCTGATGCTATGCAGAGTTGCAGAATGGCGGTTCGACCGGGAGATGGTGATCAACAAATTAAACTAATGGGTGCATGACTGTCGGCTAAGTTAGCACATGGAAATTGAAGCCGCACGTTGCCAGTGCGTCAATAAAATTAAAAAAAAAAAGAAGAAAGCAATAGCATAAACATTTATGTACCCATCCATCTTAGTGCAAGAGGTAATAATGCAACTAGAGGAATGCTGATTATGATGGTGGGGAAACACTGTATGTTTTTGTTTGAACTTGAAAACGAGGCCTGAATATGGTTACGTTGACACAACTGACAACTATTGCCCTACAGTTGACACACGTGGCTAGATTGTCATTAATGGTGTCTGAAAACGAAGCTTAACATCTGTGCACGAGTTTGAGACTGTCATTATTAATACCGGGTATATCCACCTTGTGCCTGGATGACGGCCTGGACACGACGTCTCATGCTGGTCACCAACCGACTGATACGCCATTGTGGTATTCGTTGCCATTCAAGATGGAGTGCGTCTGTTAATTCCTGTAGGTTCTGCACAGGAGGATCCCTCCTTCTCACCATGTTTCCCAGAATGTCCCAGATATGCTCAATAGGGTTCATGTCAGGGCTCCTTGCTGGCCATGGTAGGGTTTCGATGGCATTCTGGCGGAGGTATTCATGCACAGCTCTAGCACGATGTGGTCGGGCGTTGTAATCCATGAATATAGGGTGGGTTCCAGGTGCATGATTTACAAAATGAGGGACCACAACTCTATCCAGTATGGAATCTTGATATCTGTGTCCATTTAGTGTTCCAGGTACAGTCAACAGATCCAGCTTACAATCAAATGAGATGCACCCCCATATCATAACGGAACCTCCACCAAATGGAACTTCTTCCATGATGTTACGTTGGTCGTACGCCGTGCGTCTGGACCTCCATACACGAGTTCGACCATCTGTGGCATGAAGCAGGAACCGACTTTCATCGGACCAGTGTACCCGTCTCCAGGATCTCATGTTCCAGTGTCTTCTTTCGTTGCACCACCTCAGACGCTCCTCTTTGTGGTGTGCAGTGAGGAGAGGACGTCTGACAGGTCTCCTAGCTTTCATGCCAGCAGCATACAGTCTCCTTTTGACGGTAGACATTGACACTCTATTGCGCGTTTCCCATTGCTGGCTGAGCACTCTGCTGTTGGTGAATGGAGATCTCCTAACAAGGCGTACTAGGGCTCGATCATCACGGGCAGTAGTCTTCTTCGGTCTTCCAGATCTAGGCCTGTCCTTCACCTCGTTAGTTTGCCCATGTTTTGCAATCAAACGACTAATTACAGTATGGTTAATGTTCAGCTGTCTGCCAATCTCTCTGCATGACATACCAGTGGTATGCATGCCTATGATTTGCCATTTCACACGATCACTTAACCTTCGTCTTGCCATAGCGGTTCACAATCAAGAGCTAATTCTCTCTGTACAAATAAACCACGGTCATGAACACAAAATTCCTAATCTTGTCGCCTAAATCTGTATGTAATGTTCTACACCTCAAACTGGACTTTTACATAACTGAACACGTGTGCTGTTTCCCGCCACGCACGGACATCAAGCGGCGTGAAGTCATGCATGCATGTGCATTTCGTACTTGGAATTATGTCAGCTAATGCGGGGACAAAAAGTATGGCAGCCTAGTTGTACCATCATGTTTCTACGTTCTATTGTTTTTGCTGGTGCTTAACTTTTGCACAGGTGTATATATATATATATATATATATATATATATATATATATATATATATATATATATATATATATATATATATATATATATATATATATATATATATATATAACTGAGTTTGCTCGAGGAGTTCCCAATCTGCACAGAGAAATATGTATCTATTCTGGAATAGTATAGCTGATAAGAATTCCATCAAATTTAAGCTCGCTATATGACAGCTAGCAATGGATGAATCCAGTTTTAGCTATGTTTCCGTCCATCTCTAGCTAAGCTCCACCCACACTTCACCCGTTTTAGAATCGATCCCTGAGCTCACTAAATATCAATTTCCAGAAAACTATACAGGTGAGCTGTTAAATATTTAATAGCGGACGCCCAGTCAAATTAGTTTCAAAATATTCAACAGCATGTTTATTAAATAGTAAAGACATACAATTCGTACAACGACTAGTCCTTCATCAAAAAATCGTGTCGAACTTATATCTACGTCATTGATTAGGATCTATATCAATGACCTACCAGACATGATATCGCTACTAACTCAGATGTATTCCTTTTCGCAGATGACACTAAGATCTTCAAAAACAATCCATGCAGATGCTGACTGCATTCAACTATACAGGACATTGACCAAATGTTTGAATGGACCAACAATTTCCATATGAAATTCCATCCTGGCAAATGCAAGTCGATGTGGATTGGGAACTCAGTTGTACTGAATGAACATTAAACCATTGCTCCAGAAGACCAACTACTCCAGTAATCCGAGGCTGAAAAAGATATTGGTGTTAACATCGACAACAAACTAAGTTTTATCACACACACACACGACCGAATAAATTAATAAAGCCAACTCTATAATGGGAATCATAAGACGTTCATACGAATACCGAGAAACAAACAGTTTTTTTACCATTATACAAAAATTAATCCGCCCTCGTTTGGAATATTCCAATCGGCTGTGGTGTCCTCATCAATAAATCACGCAGAACAGCCTTGGAAAATATTCACAGATAGGCAACCAAACTTATTCCTTGATACTTCGACATACCATACGATGAACGCTTACCTACGCCGCATGTCCAACTCTTGCTTATAGGCGTATATGAGGCGATATGATCGAAACGTTAACGATTTTGACGTACAAATTATGACAAAGACGTTTCCGACATCGTCAACCTCAGGACCAGTAGTACCAGAGGACAACATTTGAAGATCTCCAAAATATGAACAAGTTTAAATGTTAGAAAATAGTCATTTGTTTTACGATCAACAGACGTGGAATAATTTACCCGATGACGTTGTCTCAGCATCCAACATCGTGTATTCAAAAAATGATTCTGAAAAAATCACCTCATGAAATACTTTACAGCAGCTACGTGTGACCCTGACCTCACAGATATGCTGCGCACACCCCCACGGAAACTGACGATGATCTGGTTTCAGAGACTAGTCCAAGCCTTTGGCTAGTGTGGAACCTCGTGAGTATGGTGAAACATCAAGATGACATTATTCGTCAAGTAGCCTAGTTGGATATGTCGTTTTCCTCTGATTAACCCTTTAATGACAAAATCTTTGTCAAGAAAATTAAAATATTTGTTATTTGAATGTCCATTTCTAGGCCAAAAGAAGACGATTTTTGAGGATTTACCACTGGAATGACTGGCTCGTTCATCGAGCCAGTCATTCCAGTGATAAATCGTCAAAAATCTTCTTTTGGCCTGCAAATGGACATTCTTCATGACCACTGAATAAGCCGGTTTGGGCCGGCTTCGTCATGAAACGGTTAATTATGTAAATTCTGTAAATTTACTAGTAGGATTTGTTGAGTTTTGGTTGAACAGACTGTTGCGCATGTTTTTGGTTTTCCAAGTTGGCGTAGTTCGACTGTGGAATGGTATCTTTGCTTGTTGTTGTAGACGTGTGTAGAACAGAAAAAGGAAGCTTAGTTTCCTTCTGTCTGTTAACTGTGAGAGTTTTAGCTTTTCCATTATATTTGTCATAGTGCGTTGTTCGTAACTATAGTTTGAGGTGATAAATCTAGCTGCAAGTTTTTCACAGTTTCTAGTTTCTCATGAAGTGTTATTTTAGAAGGATCACAAACTGTGCATATTCCAAAACTGGTGTACTGAGTCCCATGAGCAAGAATATCTGTCAGCTTAGCTGGGTGGCTCTGAGTGCAATGTTCAAGGAAGAGGTTCAATAAATGAATTCATTTGTAAATAAGACCCGCCCCTTTCTAGCTAAGTTCCGCCCACTTTGTAATTGTATGCACATTTGAATCACACTTTAAAATTTTAACTTCCAGAATCTCAATTTCAAGACTACAATAGTTGCGGACCGAGTGTTGACCGTTAGAAAAATGGGATGAGCCGCCCATCGTCGTGTCCAGGTCACAGCCTGTCTGGTTTGGAAAGTAGGTCTAGACAGTTCAGATATTTTATTATGAGTTCAGCATTCAGAGTAGGAACATTAAACACAACTTAATACAAGAAGGGTGGATGCATGAAGCCTTTTTAAACATAAACTCGTTGTCCGTTATTTGCGGGGAATGTTATCTAAAACCTTGTTTCCACTAAAATGTATAATGATGCATGATCGATGTACACATTGTATTGAGCAATGAAGCAATGGTATGGTGGAATGAGACATATATTTGAATTAAATGGCGGACTCATGCTACATTGTCTAATGTTTGTTAGTTCTAAGGTCCGTTATGTCTGTTCCAAAGAATACATCGACTGGTTCAGAAAGTGTCTATAAACCGCCTCAATGCTGGTCATGAGGTCAACATAATCAAAGTAGGAACATTAAACAGATAACTTAATATAATGATTGGAAACAGCGAGATACCTTGCCATTCTAAGAATATGTGTTCCTGGTATTCTGAACAACGTGAGAACCAACAGCCTCCCTCCCCACCTCCGACCCCGGTCTTGCAGGGGTACTCGTGTCTATAACTGTTGGAGGATGCCTACTTCCTGAGAGGCGATTGAACTGTGTCAGGGAGGGGGGGAAACTCATATCATGTAAGTTGTGTTAGTCAACCGGTAGACCATCGACCTAGTCAATACAAACAGTGGTGTGTGCTGAATCCAACCCACTCGTCGTGTATTTGATTCTTGTCAATGTGCACTAGCACATTGCATTCTAGTGCAGTATCGTGTCGGTTGAAGAGGACTTATAGACCCAGCATATTTCGCTGACTCTTGGTATAGCCGGTTGACACAAAGATTACCTTTTCCCAGCAAAGGTTGGACAGGGTTTTGGCCTTTAAGTGAAATTGATTATGACTTAACCAGTCTAGGACCATGCAGTAGAATGCTACTTTGGCTACATCATAAGGAGTCAAAGTTTATGGCTCGAAATGTGAAAAGAAAAGGCACAGAAGTATCATGTGAAATGACAACCTTTTACAACGGTCTGGACCCGAGGCCCCTCCCTTATAACAAACGCTACTGGGCCAATACCGGACCCTAATGGTCCAGTAGCCTGCATTTTCAGAGCCGGAGTTAGTTATTATATTACCAGCAGAGAAACACCACACTTATGTTATTGTTAGACGTAACAGTAGCACTAGACTTTCCCGACAGCATCCATATAAAAGAAAGCTACGTAGTTATTGTTTGAGTGAAATGTTCGCATCTGGTTCTGCCATGGAGATGAGAGACTAGCTGACTCTACTGGGCCATAACCAGTGATCAGTTCAGATGGTTATATACAACAAATATTGATTAGAGCGCACTACCATGTGACTTATGTAGTATGTGGATTCATCTAAGTTGCTCCAAACTAACAACATCTGATTATCGAAACCTCCAAGCTGACGGCACCTGCTGGTTGTGGAGCATCTGCAACAGGTCACTTTTCCCTTACAATCATTATAATGACAATATAGATTTCACGCTGTCAGTTCTATATCCATAATATGACCCTATTAGTATTACCACTGAGGCTACTAATGACCAACCGCCCGCTCTAACCCCATTCGAATTAAACCTATTGCAATTTAAACACTCTGACCCTAGAAATGATTTAAATATATCTGAACCAACCTGTGAATACATCCTCCCAAAAACATCCAATGACAACTTAACAGGAAACAAAGAACACATAGCCTTCTCACTTCTGTTTATCAACATGCAATCACTCATGAAGAACATCAACAAGTTACAGTCTCCTAGATATGAGTGCACATGAATTTGGAATTATTGGAACTACAGAGACATTTGTACACGCAAATTCACCTGCTAACTATTAATATAAAGAACTACACATTTGTCGAAAAGCACAAAAACCACAGGCAGAGGAAGTGGCATAGCCATGTATAATTAAGAAAATATCCAATTCATTGAGCGTGATGATTTTTCTAATATAGAAGAAAATATTCAAACAATGTTTATCGAAATTCAAACACCGAAAGGGAAAAACAGAATTATAGGACTGGCTTTCAACCACCCGTCTCACAACCATACGAATTGATTGGGATTTTGATGGCGTGCATTCTGAAAGGGAAAACAGAATTAAATGGACAATTTATAAATCACCAACAGGCGGTAGGGAACATTTTATTGAACTATTAGGAAAAACGTTGGAAACTATTCAAAGGAAAACAAAACCGTCTATCTCATGGATGACTACAATATTGACCTGATGAGACAAGCTTGCTTTCACACACAAAACTCTGTAAACTTACTAAATGCTCATTCATTCTATCCAACCATAGCTAAACCGATTATTGATAATATATTCAGCAATAACATTACTTTCAGTAATAAATCAGAGGTAGGAATTTTCGTGACTGACACATTAAGCGTAGACAGCAATATCTTCCACCAAAATTGTTGAAAAATGTATACTAGTTTCTTTGCCATTGACACAGCAAAAGATAGAACATAAATATCAGTGTGCTAAGTGTTAATAATAGGCAATGCCTTCGGTGGACAACCTGTTATGATTCATGAATATTGTTTATCTGGAATTATTGAATAAATAATCTTGATTTAGTTATACTGGTTACATAGGGTGGCCTGGAACTAACATGTCGATGGAAGAGTATCGGTTTAACGAGATGGGTTGCAGAGATATTTCCAAGTAATTAGAATAACATCGGATGGCACCTGTTATTATAATTGATAGATTTAACCATTTGTAATTAGCTGGTCCATTACAACAGCCCGTGGCAATACAGAATCTGCATTGTCTGATGGTCTAAGTGATATGTTTCATATTAAAGGGATGCTAATCTCATCTCAAATGTTATGCTGCACCGATAGATTATGGTTTATAGATTACATATCATTCATATTTTGTCACATTCCGGTCACTATCACAATTATCTGCGTTGCCACCATTTTGCCTCCTCGAATGATAGTATATGATGTCATGTAAGTGCCAATGCATTACATTCTTTATTATGTAATACTCATCTCGTTGAATATTTTGAGACTAATTTGACTGGAAGTTGTTGCTGCCTATGGCAAAAGTAGTTTCAAAATATTCAACAGCTTACCTGTATGGTTGCTTTTATAACACGTTGCCGAGTGCCTCTACGACTGAGCGTATATACCGAGGCAGAAACGCTAGGCTTTTTCTGATGGGTTGAAAAGCAAATAATGGCAGCCAGCATAGGCTGTAGAAATGTAGCAACATTTAGCTACTAAAGCCTGAATATCTTTCTTTAGCGGCATGATATAAAGCATAAAACTACTTGCATAGTTTATGAGTGGCATATTAGATTACCTGAATAGCTATCAAGAGATGAGGTTAGTTATCCTTTAATTATTATAATTCAGTAGTAGATATGTTGATGGCCACACTGGCAGAACATTAGACTTGAAGTGGTTGCTCTCTGCTTTCCACCAGAAACTGAGGCCCACCTACAGCATCTATCACGCAGAACATCTGCTAATAACTCTGGCTTGCAGCCGTAGGGCAGACACTACTGATTGACCGGTAGGCCTGCATGATATACCAATACCTTTATTGAAAACAGATATCATGCACCAATAGTTTAAAAGAAATTTATAAAATACAAAAATAGAACATTAGGGCCAAAGTGCTCACCTAGTTGATGAGGAACCGTAAGCATTTTTACATTAATTAATGCACAACAAGCAACATTGGTCCAATAGGCCCGCATACCTGTTATCATAGACCACTGGTTCTTATCATTATTGCCCAATGAGGCAATTATCCTTACTACTAATACAAGGGCTCCAGAAATGGTGCATAATACCCCGCCATGATGACAAAGCAATGAATGAGAGCTATTAGAAAATAGTGCTTTGTTCCTCAGACCTAGACCAGTCATCCTGTGAAGTTTCAAAGCGATCTGCTAAATAGTCATAGAGCTATCATCCGGAAACCAATTTTCTAGATGGCCACCAGTGGATTTCTGATCATCTAAATTTCAATAAGTTTCTTCCGTAGACCTAGTCAAGTCATCCTCTTAAGGTTCAAAGCGATCTAATAAACAGAAATGGAGGTATCGAATGAAAACCAATATTCTGTGACTGGTGGTCATCTTGGATTTATGATCATTGTCAATTTAAATAGGTTTCTTCTCCAGAGCTAGTCCAAGCACCCTATGAAGTTTCAAAGAAATCAGATAAACTTTGATGTCGTTATCATACAGAAACACATTTTCAAGATGGCCGCGCTTGGCTAGCAGCCATCTGGGATTTCTGATTATCATTAATTTTGATCGTTTTTTTCTCCAGATGTAGTCCAAACACCCAATGAAGTTTCAAAGTGATCCAATAAATGGTAACCAACCCGGAAACCGTATACATACCGGTAAGAGAAGTCACCCATAAAACTGATATTCGGTTAATACTGTTATGAAAAGTAATATAGAAACCAATATGGCTGTAAGCCCTGCAGCCAAAGATCCTAACCAGCAGCAATCATGAACAGCGCAATGAGTAACCATGCAGCCCTTTCACCTGGTACTGGGGTGTATGCAAGTGGATTACAAACTATTAACGGTTCAGAGAACTGATTGAGTAGGACCATGCCATTACTCGGAGATTGTGACCACGCCCACTTCGATGGATATTCAATACCTTATTATCTGTGCGGTTGATAACCACATTCAGGCCGCCAAACCTACAAACCTTTGACAATATACAGTTAAACCTTTGAATATTTTGAAAACTAATTTGACTGGAGACTCAAAAAAGCATCCGCTTTTGTTTCTACGAGAATTCTTAATCCTTACCAGATGTACTATTATGATAATGTCTATTATCTAGTCTAGCTCAAAATAAACAATTAAAAACTCTGCACTCTCCTGGTCCTGCCCATACTGTGTCCGGGAATTAGCATAGCCGCAGGTACCGAGTCAATTCCCAGTCAGTCAGATTCGTCTTATGTTTGCCTTGACAAACAGCGAAAGCAGCTCAGCCTCACCTCAGCGGGCTGGTAAGTATTAAGAATTCTCGTAGAAACAAAAGTGGATGCTTTTTTGATTCTACTTCGAATAATACTTACCAGATGTACTACTATGATAAATTCCGGATTTCGACATACCGGTGGGAGGAGGTGAGGCTCGAACCAGCACTCATCTACCATCCGACAGAGAAGGTTGTGAAGAGACTAGAACCCTGGCATATGCTTAGGTTCCGCTATCTGACTCATAGAGCGCTAAACTTCCATGGTCTAGACCGTGCTCCCCCCACCCCCTCATTTGTCCTTTCAAAACGAGGAGCTAGGGCAGTCCAGTAGAGTGCAAAGAAGCTACTACAACTTCTAATTTTGAAAAAACACTCAGTATATCGAATAGGCTTTCAAATTGGAATGAGTCTAATGTCTGTTGAAAGAATAAGATACTCTTGGCCAGACTATTTACTTATTCAGTCTGGAAAATCGCCTGTAAGTAAACTAATATTAGTCACTTAATTAATGTAAACACTCACCATTTTGAGTGCTTGGTCTTTTCTTGTTCATCACAGGTGCTCGGCCCAATCCACGGTCATCCTAGGATCATGTGCATAGCCATTGTTCAGTGCATGTGGAAGAACCTTGTGATATGTGCGAAATAGTGGTCGGATGTGGCTTTAGTTAAGATTCAATAAATTGGCGATGGCTACCGGATTAAGTGCGCTGGAGATATCGTGAAGGTAGAAATCGGTGAATGACGACTCGGTATGCCATTGTGCTACAGACATCACCTCTTCTAATGAGACACCCTTATAAAGGGCCGATGCTGCTGCTAGTGCTCGGACCTGGTGGCCGTTCGCACGATCAATCTGCTTTCCTGTAGCGATTTTGTGCGACATCTGAATAGCATCGAATATCCAATGAGAAATAGTATCTTTCGAGGCACGCAAATGAGGAGCTTTGAGACATAACCACAGAGATTTCGGGTCATCTCTCCACTCCTCAGTACGTTTCTTATACATCTGACAGGACACCAAGCAGAAGAGTTTAGGTCATGTCTAATTAAACTTGGCAAATTGATCGGCTGTCCTGGATATTTAAGTGACTGATTCTTTGCCAGGAAACAAAGACGTGGAAGTAGTCTTAAACCTTTACCCGTGACAACAAAACGGTCTTGTTCGGCAGAAAGCGCATGTATTTCGCTTCTCCTTCTCGCCGACGCTGCCACAACCAAGAATACTGACTTAATAGTTAACAGTTTAATATCTATAGATATAATTGGTTCAAAGGGAGCATGCACTAAAACCTGTAGAACATGAGATATATTCCATGCTGGGATAGGAATTGGCTGTCTAGGTCGCAAATTGCTCATTCCGTTAATAACTTCATTTAAAGTGTCATTCTCCACTCCTTCAATGGCCAGACTGGGAACGACTGAAGCTAATGCAGACTTATATGCTGCTAGGGTTGAAAGTACAAGTTTGTCAACTTCGTATAAATGACAGATAAAATCTGCTACGTGTTGAACAGATGCAGCAAAGGGATCAATATCTCTTCCCTTACACCACTCTGCAAATTTGTTGATTCTATTATTATATGCTCTTGTGGTTGACACTCTTCTGGCTGAAGCGGCAAACTTCGCTGCTTGCTCAGAAAAGCCACCCTTAATTGCACGTTGCTTGATAACATCCATGCAGTCAATTTGAACATTTCCGGTCTGTTGTGGAGATACAGGTCCTCCTTCTGTCTGGAAGAGGGATTGGATTGCAGACCAGAAGGTCCAGCAGATCCGTAAACCATGATCGGCTTGGCCAATGAGGTGCGATCAGAAGTACTTGGCACACACCCTCTCTTATCTTTGCCAGAACTTTTGGGATGAGAATCGTTGGAGGATACGCATACGCGTACATTCCCTTCCAACTTATCGCCAGTGCGTCTACTGCTAAGGCTAGCGGGTCCGGGATCGGTGACACATATGTGATCATCTGTGCATTTTGTTTCATCGCAAATAGATCCACATTTGGCTTGCCCCAAATGTTTGAATAGAACCTCCGCTACCGATCGGTTGAGCTGCCATTCCGTCGGACGACAAACCATCCTTAGACTGAGAGCATCCGCTAGGATGTTCAATCTTCCTGGAATGTGTGCTGCCCGAAGAATAATATTCCTCTCTTGGCACCACAGCAGGTCCCATATCATCATACACAACTCTGGTGATCTTGTCCCGCCCTGGCTGTTCAAATAAGGCACCACTGTTGAGTTGTCTGTCCTGACAAGGACAATCTTGTCTCGGATTAAGCGCTCGAAATTTCGAAGTGCCAATGTCACCGCTAATAATTCGACAAAACATTGATATGTTTCTGCGCATTGGTCCGATCCCATTCCCCTGACACTGACTGATCGTCCAATACTGCTCCCCAACTCGTCGTCGACACATCTGTGAAAATGGACATCTGCGGTTGAGGAGGTTGTAGAGGAACACCTCGCAGGAGATTCTGTTCTGATAACCACCACTGAAGGTGGAATATCAATGGTTCTTTAACTGGAATTCTCAGAGATAACGGATCCGTTTTCTGAGACCAGAATGACATTAGATACATCTGAATCGGGCTGCGCCCGAGTGCCACATAAGGAACCACTTTCTCGAGAGATACTAGTAAACCCAGTATCCTGAGAAATTGGCGCGCCGTCAGAAAGGCTCCTAGAAAAACTGACTCCAGTACCGCAATCAAACTCTTGACTGCTCTCCGCTGGAAAAGCTACGCCGTCCCCGAGATTGAAAAAATTCCCAGATAAACAAACTCCTGGGATGGAGTCAATTCTGATTACGATAGATTCACAATCCATCCTACATCCTTTAGTAAGGCTAGGACTACCTGAAGATTGTTGCGCAGAGTGACTGGATTCCCCGCCTTCAGCAGCCAGTCGTCTATGTAAGTGTGAACAGCTATGCTTCTCCTGCGAAGATAAGAAGTCATGGCAAGAACCACCTTGGTGAAGACCCTCGGGGCTGTGATCAGACCGAACGGAAGTGCATTGAATTCCCAGACGTTGTCTTGAAATGCAAAGCGAAGGTATTTCTGTAAAGGAATTGACATTGGAATATGAAAATATGCATCCTTCAGGTCTATCGATACTGCCCACATGCCTTTTCTCAGCCCCATCATAACCGCTGCTACAGTCTCCATCTGAAACATTGGAGAAAGAATAAATTTGTTCAATGGTTTGAGATTGAGAAGTGGTCTCCAACCTCCGGTATGTTTCGGAACGAGGAACATCATCGAATAGAAGCCTAGGGAGGACTGATTGTGGACTAGATGAATCGCGTTCTTCTGCTGAAGATCTTTGATTTCTGAGCAAATGGCATCTAGACGATCGGATTCCCTTGGAACGGGAGTCCAAACTGGAGTCGATGTTAACGGAACTAACGATTGACGGATGAGCCAGTCTAGTTCGTAGCCGTTTCTTAACCACTGACAGACTAAACAATCTTGCACGACCTGTTGCCACTGGTTAGAGAACAGCTGAAGTCTGCCTCCGATGGTAGGAATCTGCACACAGCTGGCGGTCGATATTGCACGATAAGACGCTAATTCGCTTAGGTGAAGATTCTTGACTCACTTTGTTCCTGACGTCACCGGAACGGATCCCGCCGGAAACCCATCAGGACAGTCCTCCACAGCCGCCCCGCGGTTTCGTGGAATATGGCGGTCCGGGACCGCCGCCACGGCTATCCTTACGATAACTGCTGTGACCCGAACCGTCACCCTTCCTGTCCTCCTCATATAGCCTCTTATTAGAGGGCTTGTATGAGGATGAACGGCCAGGTCCTGTGATCCGGATGCCCATCACAGCCAGACAGATGGAAGGGCGATCTCTGGCGCTGCCTCTGTTGCTCTTGCCGATGCTGCTTGTATGACTGCTGCGGCTGAGTCCTCTTCGTTGACTTCCACGACTTGCCGACTACTTCCTGCTCTGCGACCATTGACGCGACCTTGGATAAGGCTTGCCGTGCCGAGCCGCCGAACAAGCCTGGACCAATGAAAGGCGCAGAAAATAACGCAGCCCTCATCTCAGGCCCTGGTTCTACACAATCGAGAACCATTCTCCTCCGCTCTGCCAATGATCTGGTGATCACCCTGGCCAGGCAATCTTGGGACAAGCGCATGGTGTCCCGGACAACCCCGGGAGCAGCCTCTGGCACATCCCCACCTTCCGCCATGCAGGTCAGCATACCCTGCAGGACGGTACAGCCGTGCGAGAGTGCAGCCATAGCTGCCCTCGCCGCATCCTCAATGAGCGTTAACTCATTAAAAGGATCCTTATTAGCCTGGGAAACTAAGGGACGAGAACGACCCTTGATTTACCAGCCAACGGCCTATTCAATGCCTCTCTCTCCCCGATGGAAAGCTGTGGAACCCGGGCATATTGATGATAGGCCTGCTCTGGAAAGCGGACCCTACTCCTTATCCCCTTTGGGGCCTTGAGCAATGAATAGTCTGGCTGAACCAGACGATACGCCGCAACTTCCAACATGTCAGAAGTCTGCGTGTCCAAGGGGAGCGTCGGCATGGCCGAAGAGCCACTTGACAGAGCGCTAGCCGCTCGCTCTGACATCCACTCCAGTGCCGGATCACGCTGAGATCCTTGCTCTGATGCCAACCCGAGATGGTCGGACATCCAGCCAACGACCTGCACTCATTCAGCTTCTGTGCAGAATGAGGATTCGTCCATCAATGGACTACCATTCTCATCTTCCTTCTCACCCTTAGATGAGAAGGCCACCGACGACCCATGCTGAGAACCATGGATCTCACTCCTTCCAACATGAAGTGAGTCCATAGCCCGACTACTTGCGGCACCAGTATCCAGCAAATTGCCGGACACGGATTCACCGCAGTCCATCGACTCCAGCATGGGAGCCGGGACTACAGCCACTTTTATCCCGGCAGACAATGGAACTCCGACAGGAGCCGCACTTACAGCCGCCGGAATGCCGCCGGGAACCGAAAAACACGGCTCCACAGACAACGCGGGTTGAGTGAAGTCCGGGTGAAATATGCCCGACGAAACGTCGACATCACCACCTGGCTGGCAGACCCATACAAAACCCAAGGGAGACCCTTGGGACGTACTCGGTTCTAACCCTACTGAAAGATCTGGCATGCCGAAATCTTCCATAAGCAGGAGATCTTCCTCCTCCGCCGTCAGCTCTTGACCCAAGACCGGAGGAAGGACAGGTGCTCGTCCCTCCACAGAACTGGCTGGACCACCGATAGGTTGCCCTGCACCACCGGGACCGTGGACTGGAAGGACTTAAACATCGCCTTGAACTGGGCTGCCCATACACCCAATGCTGAGTCCATACGCTCGTTCAGACACTCTTCAAGACCTTTTACTGACGCCTGATCCAGCTTGGCCGCCTTATCCCTCACGATACTCTCCAAACGCGCACGTTGATCACGATCGAACTCCGACGACCACTTCGCACACACATCACAAGGACTTCCAACCTTGCACTTCGCGCAAGCCACACAGTGATGACCCGAGTACTTGCGCTTCATGAACCGATTACACTTGACACAGCATGTTCTGGTTTTGGCGTTCTGCGAACACAGAGTAAGAATTAAAACGCTGCACATGACATATGATGACGAGCAACACGCACAATTGACTTGATTGCAACTTAGAATTACTTAGAAACATTAACTTTCTCTTAGATTAATGCTAATCAAGTCTTTAGGCAGGAAATATTTGAAACCTTTTTGAGTGAAAATTTTATAAACACGACTTGGTAATTAACTATCGTTAAAATAGCCATGAAATAAACACTGATCGCTACAAACACCCTCATCATTGAAGCGAGAGCTAAAGATCGGCATAAAACAGAGTGCATAGACACGTCAAGCCAAAACAAAACGTTAATCATGAGTGCCGCCATCTTGGCTAAGGGCGCATCCATCTTGGAAGGAACCGAGTCGCAAGAGAAATTAACCGAGTACCCGGATAAGATTAAACAGTTGATGAGTACCGGACCGACTCCAACAATGGCTACCATTCTAAAATAATGTGCCAATTTAAGGAAATTTTAATCAGTCATTACGGCACGAATGTATAAATTCTAGATTGATACAACCTGCCCGTGATGACTTTCCCTTTCCTTCCATGAAGCCAGCGATGAATCATGAATAACACGCTTAAATCTGCTAAAAATTGCACAATTAGAGCTCAGAAAAACATGCGAGTTTCCAAGTCAGCAAAATAGACGAATCTGACTGTGATTGGGAATTGACTCGGTACCTGCGGCTATGGTAATTCCCGGACACAGTATGGGCAGGACCAGGAGAGTGCAGAGTTTTTAATTTGTATATTTTGAGCTAGACTAGATAATAGACATTATCATAATAGTACATCTGGTAAGTATTATTCGAAGTAGAATCTTGATGCCATCAATTGAATATTTTGAAACTAATTTGACTGGTAGCTGCTGCTATGTTAGCAAAACTCCCCAGTCACATTAGTTTCAAAAATTCAATATCTTCTTTAATATTCATGCCGGCCATGCAGTAGTTTTCAGAAACGTCCATTCGCAGATCAAGACTATTTTTTGAAAATTTACCACTGGAATAACTGGCTCGATAACTGAGCCAGTCATTCCAGTGATAAATTTTCAAAAGTAATCTCTTGGTCTGCAAATAGACATTTTCTATGAGAAAGTATAAATTTTCCTGAAAAAACGTGAGGGTTAGTGTTAATAAATTGCAAATTCACCAAAAACATACAATTCATACTGTCACTGTCAGACCTTTCCCCCTTTCATGCCGCGTCTATATCATTTGATTACAATGTCTAATAACAAGTGACATATTTTGACTATGACATCAGATACTTGAGTGACGGATTGGATACCGCCATCTCTCCAAGTGTGATACCAGCGATCGAAAAGAAGAAGGATACCTCCATGCACAATAATAGACCTTTCCGACATCAGCATATTTTGGGAAAATACCTTCCCAGAATGCATCGTGCATACCACTTCCGGCTGGTAACCGCGATAGCCTACACGCAAACAGCATTACTTTACTATGGGAATCAGATACAGTGCACTTTAGACAGTGCATATGAAAAACTAAGTTCATAATATTTTTGAACATACATCATTGGAAAGCTAAGTTAATCTTCTATACATTTCTGTATTAGTTTTTATAGTTTTATAAAATTTAATACAGTTGATTGCAATTTTAAAATATCACCTATTGTCCACTTGATTTAATGAATCTAAGTCGAATGGTGTATTTTATATATGCAAATAACTCAGTGAAAACGTTACAAAAATATAATAAACAAGCATTCTCTAAGTATTGCTTTGCAATACATGTCATTACATCTGGTGAAATAAATCTTTAGAGATTGACAGTCAAAAACTCCATAAAAGATTGATGCAAATGCCTGAAACTCGAACTTGGTCTGTAATTTCTCATACCAAAGCAACATACCAATTCTCAGATGAATATCTTGAGACTGCGAGAAAAAGGGCAGAAAAAATTAATATTGTTCGTATTTCATAAGTCGAAAGGGGGTGGGGGCATAATAACTTCATGAAAAACTGACGAAAATATCTGAAACTCGAACTTGCTCTGTAACTCATAATACTAAAGTAATGTACCGATTTTCCCTTAAATATCTTGACGGAGTGTGAAAAAAAGTGCGGAAAGCCGATATTTTTCATCGAAATGGGACATAACTCCATCAACGCATATGCCTGAAACTCGAATTTGATCTGTAACTTCTCATAACAAAACAATGTAGCAATTCTCAGTAGAATATCTTGAAATACTGCAAAAAAAGTGTGGTAAACTAGTATTTTTCGTATTCCATAAGTCGAAAGGGGCATATAACTCCATGAAAAACTGACGAAAATGTCTGAAACTCGAACTTGCTCTGTAACCCCTTCTCCTAAAGTGATGTAACGATTTTCTCTTAAATAACTTGAAGGAGTGCGAAAAGAAGTACGGAAAGCTGATATTTTTCAAAAGGGGGGCATAACTCCATCAAAAATTTAAGCATACGCCTGAAACTCGAACTTGGTCTGTAACTTCTCATAACAAAGCAATGTACCAATTCTCAGTATAATATCTTGAAAGACTGCGATAAAAGTGTGGAAAACTAATATTCTTCGTATTTCATGTCGAAAGGGGGCATAACTCCATGAAAAATTGACGAAAATGTCTGAAACTCGAACTTGCTCTGTAACTCCTTATACTAAAGCGATGCACCAATTTTCGCTTACATATCTTTAAGGAGTGCGAAAAATGTGCGGAAAGTTAATATTGTTTGTATTTCTTAAGTTGAAAGGGGGCATAACTCCATAAAAAATTGACGCATATGCCTGAAACTCGAACGTGGTCTGTAACTTCTCATAACAAAGCAATGCACCAATTTTCACTTGAATACCTAGAAGGACTGCGAAAAAAAGTGCGGAAAACCAACTGCGACAGACAGACAGACGGAGTGCAAACCTATAGTTCCTCCCGGTTTTACCGGTGGGGGACTAATAGGGCATTAATGTTTTGGCAATTGAATGCACTTTCCATTGATAAATGATTTAAATAATATAATGATTTTAGTTTATCATAGAAAGGGTTTAGATTGCGGTGTATTTTAGTGCAAAAGTAACTCAACACGGGTCAGCTGCTTGTTGGCGGTGGTACCAGCCAGCAGTTTTGCTCTGAGCGTTGATTGAGGGGAATCCTGGCACAATGACGTCACTGTGGGAGAGGTGTATTCCATAAAGAGCATTACTGGTAACAAATAAAACAAGTATGATTAACATTATCTTTTCATTTTATTAACAACATTAAGATTTTTAAAACACATTGTACTAAAGATAAAAACAATGCATAGATCAGTCATATTAAACGAAATCAAGGATTTCTTTTTTCACGAGAGAGTTGATACTTACCTCCCTAATACTTTTGATATTGCTAAATATTGGCTTTCACTCAATAAACACTCAGATTAAAACAGTTAGGTGCCCCTACTAGGCAGGGAGTCAGAGCGTAGTCTGGCGGATGCCAGCCCCACCACCGCGCATGCGCAGACTAGCACTTCCTCTGACTAATTTATTGGCTAATACACATGCAACTATAAAGAGCCTGAAGACCGAGCCTCTGTGGGGTGGAGAGGCCGGGTCCGTATCTAGGGAGGTAAGTATCAACTCTCTCGTGAAAAAAGAAATCCTTGATTTCGTTTATTTCACATCAAGAGTATACTTACCTCCCTAATACTTTTGATATTGCCAGAATTCGACAGTGAATTCGGCGGGAGGGAGGCGAGGTCAAAAGACCAGCTCATCCCTATACGCTTTTCTGCGTTTAAGGCACTTAAACTTCTGAAACTGTATGAAAAACAGTCAGGATTTGACTAACCATCGGATAACACCCCCGATGTATGAGAGATGACCGAATGTCATATGCGCTCCCCCCCTCCTTCCTGGGAGGAAGAGTCGAATGACCTCAATGTCCTATACGCTCTCTACGTACAAGTGCCATGTACTACAGGACAGAGACGAAAAAACTCCATTTTCGTATACTCTCAACAATGAACCACATAAATACACAAAACCATCATCATATAAATAACGGGTAACGTGACAAGACAATCAACAATGGACAACACATACACAAGACTGACCTTGTTGAAATGGCTGCTGACATCCTCTTCCCATTGGTGAAGATCGATGCAGTCCCAAATTAGTGGTTGTTTCCATAAATTAATTGTGAAATATATAAGCAATGAGGAAACCCCATCAAAAATATATATGCCTAGCTATTTTTTCAAAATCGACAAGGCGAGAGGATTAGAGGTGTCACGGAGATAATGGTCTGTAAAACTTGACTCACAGTGCCACTGAGCCACCGACATAATATCATCCACAGGGACCCCATTAAATAGGGCAGTGGATGTCACTACGCCGCGGACACTGTGAGCCTTGGCCACGTCAACCTGCTTCCCGGTGGCGGATTTATGGCAAAACTGAATGCATTCTACAATCCACCTGGAAATGGTGTCCTTAGAAGCCCTGCCATGGGGTTCAATATATGACAACCATAACGCTGACTGATCGGTGCGCCACTCCGCCGTACGTTGCTTGTACCGGCAAAGCGCCCGGACAGGACACCATGCTTTAGAATTAGGATCATATCTAGTTAAAGCAGGCAAAATAATAGGTTGACCTGGATATTTCAACGACTGATTTTTAGCCAAGAAATTAATCCTAGGTAGCAGCTTAAGGCCTTCCCCTGAAACCACAAAACGGTCATCCTCGGCTGATAAGGAATGAATTTCACTCCTACGCCTAGCCGAGGCCGCAGCAATTAAAAACACAGTCTTCAGTGTTAATAGTTTCATAGAAATGGAACTAAGTGGTTCAAAAGGCTTATCACCTAGTACTTGAAGCACTAGCGATAAACTCCAAGACGGAATCACAGGTGGATTCCTTGGTCTTAGATTGCCCATGCCTTTAATTAATACATTTAATGTATTTACTTCATCACTTCCCCTCTTAGCCAAGCAAGGAATAACAGACATTAATGCTGACTTATAACCAGCAATAGAGTTAGGCTTGAGGCTATAGGCATCATAGAGGTGACAGAGGAAATCAGCTACTACTTGAATAGATGAATCCATTGGATCAATACATCTTTTTGAGCACCATTCTGCAAATCTGTTGATTTTATAATTATATGCTCTGGAGGTTGACCCCCTCCTGGCTTTGGCCATAAACATGGCTGCTTGCTCAGAAAAGCCCTCCTTAATTCTAGATTCCTTGACAACATCCACGCAGTCAATCTGAACATTGACGGATTGTTGTGAAGGGCCTTGCCCTGGAAGATAATATCGTCCATCAGAGGCAGAGGAACCGGATTGCAGACCAGAAGGTCCAGCAGATCCGTATACCATGATCGGCTTGGCCAATCCGGGGCGATCAGAAGCACTTGGCATTCCTCTTGTCTGATTTTCTGAAGAATTTTTGGAATCAGGATTGCTGGAGGGAATGCGTATGCATACATTCTCCCCCAGCTGATAGCTAACGCATCTGTTGCGAAAGCGCTTGGATCCGGAATCGGAGAGACGTACGTCGTCATCTTCGCATTCTTCTTCGTTGCGAACAAATCGATGTTGGGTTTCCCCCAATGGTCGAACAGACGATCCGCCACACATTGATTTAGTTGCCATTCCGTGGGTAAAACACTCATCCTTCGGCTCAATGAGTCTGCTAGCAGATTTAACCTTCCCGGAATATGAACTGCTTTCAAGGTAATCTGGTGATCCAGACACCAACAAAGCAGTCTCCATGTCATCATACAGAGACTGGGCGACTTCGTTCCGCCCTGGCGGTTTATGTAAGTCACAACTGTTGAGTTGTCTGAACGAATAAGAACAATCTTGCCCTGAACTTTCTGTAAGAAATGTTCCAGGCCCAGGACTACTGCTCTTAGCTCCAGTAGATTTATATGTTCCTTTGACTGTTCCAGATTCCAAAGCCCTGATATCGTGGACTCTTCCAGGCAAGCTCCCCAGCCCTCCATCGATGCATCTGTATACACAGTCACCTGAGGGTGGGGAGGGGTTAGCATAACCCCCACCAAGAGATTCTCTGTGTCCAACCACCATTGCAGGTGATGAATCAGAGGCGCCAACACTGACACATTCGAGTCCAGCGAACCTGTACTCTGGGTCCATTGTGTCATGAGAAATAACTGGATCGGCCGCCTGCGTAAGGCGGCCTGAGGAATGACTGGTTCCAATGAAACCATCAACCCCAGCATTCTCAAGTAAACCCGTGCCAGGACATGACGACTGTCGCACACTGACTGAATTAATGAGATGAGTTTCTGAACTCTCTCCTGAGTAGGATAAACATATCCTGTCTCTAGATCGAAGAACATCCCCAGGTAAACAAACTTCTGGGATGGAGTCAGCTCTGATTTTGGGAAATTGATCATCCAGCCTAAGTCTGTGAGAGTTTTCAAAACAATCTCCAGACTGGCCGACAAACTTTCCCGGGTGTGCGCTTTCAACAGCCAGTCGTCTATGTACGTGTGGACTGCTATGCTTCTCCTGCGGAGGTATGCGGTGATCGCAAGAACCACACGGGTGAAAACCCGAGGAGCCGTGGAAATTCCGAAGGGTAGCACCCTGAATTCCCACTGTCTGCCCTGGAATGCAAATCTCAGGAAGCGACGGAAACTCCTGTGTATGGGGATGTGGAAATAAGCGTCCTTCAAATCTATCGACGCTGTCCACATTCCCCTCTCTAACCCCGCCAACACCGAGCGCACAGTCTCCATCTTGAAACTGGGCGTCTCTATGAACTTGTTCAATGGCTTGAGGTTGAGAATTGGTCTCCACCCTCCGGTGTTCTTTGTTACTAAGAACAGGGTTGAATAGAAGCCCGGACACCTCTGTGCCGGCTGAATAGCTCCTTTTTGTATGAGGGAATTTATTTCCTCCTCGATACACAACCTTTGATCTGGATCTCTCGGATTTGGAGTCCAGATCGGCACTAGAGACAGTCGCGATGGCGGGCCTGTCATCCAATCGGGATGATACCCGACTGAAAGCCATCGCAAGACTAAACGGTCCTGAGTTAACCGTTCCCACTCTTGCATGTGGTCGGCTAATCGGCCTCCCATCGGTCCACCTAGGGATAGAGGTGGACATAAGGAGTGCAAGAGCGGCACTGTCTCCTTTGCCAGAAACACCGGCGCGGTTCTCACCGCGGTAACCGTCCCATCAGGAACGATTACCCCGCCCAGATCCTCGCGCGCCACGACCAGCACCGCGCGCACCTCGGTGCGCGGGCGGCTGCCTGGCTGACTGCGCCTGAGGAGCCTGCGCCCCCCTCGCTGCTGGCCGAATCGCACGCGGCCGAGGCCGGCGCTGCGATGGTGGTTGGCCTCTGACCTGGCCACTACCACCTCGAGCCTGCAGGGGACGATACGCAGGGGGTGCGGCGCGAACGTTGGCACGACGAAGCACCTCAAACTGTTCGCGCAGCGCCCTCTGGTTATTTACCAGAGTAACCGTCTCCTGGAGGTGTCTACATCCCTCACCTCCAAAGAGACCAGGACCTGTCATAGGCGTACGTAGTAGCCTATTGTAGAGGTCCTGGGACGGGCACAGATTATCCAAGGCAAAAGTGCGCCTTGCCCGGACACTCCTGGTCACCGCCCGCGTCATACAGTCCAGAGCCAGGTTGATACCATCCTGGATGGCTCGCTGGACTGTGACCGGACTTGGCTGGCGCGATGCGGATGCTGTTACTACCCCTTGTAACAGCTGGGAGACGTGGGACAGAGCGGCAATCGAAGCCCTCCCACTCTCCTCCGCATCACGCAACGCGGTATTTGCCGAACGCAACGCGTTCGAACACAAGACTCCCGTGTCAGAACGGGAGCCTGGCCGCGCATCCTCACCCAAAGCCGCGCGGTCATCCACGCTCGGCTTTGGTACCACACCGTACCGCTGGTAGTCCAGGGGCACGATGCGGCAACGCCTGGCCACCTCGCGCGGGGCCTTAGCGAGACGTCCACTCGCCTTAATGGACGTCTCCGCCGCCTCGAACATGTCAGCGACATGCTCTGCCAGCGGCAGAGAAGGCATAGCGTTAGCAGTAGGCTTACCAGCTAACCACGGCCTGTGTTCACGCTGGCTAGCCGACTGCTCCACGGGCAGATCTGGTCTAACACTCACCAACCACTGGCAAGCGTCAGACCAATCCTCCTCCGTGGCTAGTTGCGAGCGCTCTACAAGACGGGGGCCTTCGTCTTCCTCCTGAGCACAAGCAACAGAGCTTGACGGCGGATACGCTGATATCCCTGGCAAGCCAGGGAGAGCATGCGGGCCTGATAATACCGGCATGCTAATCTCACTGGTTTGACCAGGAGCAGGCGCCGTGGTAGAGCGCGGGGCATATACCGCCCCACCACGGCCCCGGCCAGCACCAGCTACACTCTCGGCAAGCCGAGGTATGCGGTACCGCTGGCCTTCAGCGCCCAGGGCCACAGTCTGAACCGTGGATTGTACCCCTGGGAGAGTAGAACCGTGGAAAAAGGCGCCTGTATTCCCCGCGAGGGGCGCACAAACGTCATATTCCATGGCCACGTCTTCAGACGGCGACCCTAACAGGTAATCATCATCCTCCTGGCCAGAAAGATTAGACTCCGGGTCAGCAAAGAGAGCTAACCCGGACTGGCCAGGGAAGGCGCCATACGAGGTACTGGCAGCCGCGGTGTGCGGATACCCCTGGACTGATGAGCAGCCCGCGGGTTCCAGCGACGACCGTCCACGGTCCCTATTGGGCGCGGCAATAAGCCTGCTGCCAGGGCCGTGGAACACCCCCTCTAATGGGGCCACCTCTGAATCTTCAAACAACGGAAGCGTACTAAGGAACGTTGATTCAGAGGTGGGGATTACCTGCTCCGAAGCAGATGATGAGGTCAATAAAGGATTTGGTCCAGGAAGCATGCCACGAAGCAACTCTGGAACCAAATCCTTGATTGTCCTCCTCATCTCTCCCAACATCTCGGTCCGGAAGGCCTCCATGTCCACCGCGGACGAGGCCTTCCTCTTACCCTTCTTACTTACGACCTCTTTTTTCAGCTTCTTTTTCTCCTCCTCCAACTTGTCCTTCGCCTGCAAGCACAAGAATTCGGACATTAGCTCGCCCCCCCAGTGCTTACATATCTCGCAATTAAGCAAGGGACCACAGGGGCTACACTGAAAACATAGATGAGGGCCAAACTTGTCCCTCAAAAATCGTCCACAGGACGCACAACCAGGTCTCTGAAAAAGGCCAAAGGACGAGGAGTATGAGCAAACTAGTTACGCTTAGAAACTAACCAACTCAAGAGAAGGAAATGATCATAAAGATCATAATTTTTATGAGAAACCAGCTTCGGACAACTTTAATTGTAATTAAAGAGCAAAGCTGATTATGACGTCATTAATCCTATGACAGGACAAAATCGATCCCAACAAACATCCCAGTGCAAGGACGAATTGTATCTCTAACCAGAACATGTGCAGAATGGACATTTCGACTACACAAGCATCAGATAAATACTGATAACAATGGCAAATAGTGTTAATTATCTCCCTTTCTCATATCAATAATTAATACCTGACACCTTGTCTAGACAAACCATCCAACCTGATGAACTGGAGAACTCCACCACTGAACGCCTCTTAACTCTCTCCACCTCAAGGGGAAGGAATTGGATCAAGAGGGCAAAGTGAGAAGACCTTTATAATAGGCCTCCAACTCACTGGGCATAGAATTTTTGGTTAGATAACCTAACAGTTTTAGTAGGAAATGGAACCATGGTGGAGAGACACAAACCCTCTGCTGATGTCATGTCCTTATTTCTCCTTCACACAGACCTGTGGACATAAACACAAAGAGAGATTAGTCTTGTATAGCACCTAGTTGAAAAAACCCAACTAATTAAGGCGCTTATCACGTTTAGCGAGAGTCCCGGAAACACATTACAACGGGACAAAACTCGCTAATTTTACTAGAAGTCACCTGATTTAAAGGTCCAAGGCCCTCCTGTGGCGAAGTCACTCTCTCAGCCATCTTTGTCAGCGGTAAACTTCTATATAATAGTCTTAAAAAGCTTTGAAAAGAGTATAGAAAGATTCTATCATGAAAGCATGTGTTGTCTCTCAGCCAATAAATTAGCAAAGAGGAAGTGCTAGTCTGCGCATGCGCGGTGGTGGGGCTGGCATCCGCCAGACTACGCTCTGACTCCCTGCCCAGTAGGGGCACCTAACTGTTTTAATCTGAGTGTTTATTGAGTGAAAGCCAATATTTAGCAATATCAAAAGTATTAGGGAGGTAAGTATACTCTTGATGTGAAAAACAAGCAACGTAGATGTCTTCTGACTTGGACTAGATCATCATAATAATTTAAACAAAACAATAACAAAATAAGAAAACAACTACAGTTGTGTAAGCATGCGTAAATTCATAATACTTTAGCTTACCTCGAAGGGTAATGGCAATGACAATTAATATACAAAGGAATACTTGCAGGGCTTTAGATTACCCATTAGCTATGACTTTAAAGTCATGTCCAAATGAAATCCGCCCATATTAGCGAGCCCAAATTAAAATCCTACTGGCTGCTATGAATACTAATTAACTGATTTACAGTCAATTACATACTCAGAGACGGATGCTTTTGGCATTTTAAAGCTATTCAACCAGCTTATTGTGCTATTAAAACCAAAATGGCTCAAAATCAATCTCTCAGATTTCAAAATTCTCTAGTTTCTAGGAGCATTGCTGGATCTTGGACCAGATAGGCGGTGTACCCAAATGAGGTAAATTTAAAGCCCTGGCTTGTTAGAAAAAGGAATTCATTTGGTTTCATTCAATGCATAAGAAGACTTGCAAAGTTCCAGACTTAGTAAAAATGAATGTTAGTAATTTACCCATTAATAATTACATCTGATCAGAGTATATTGCGCGCGTGTTTGTTCTTAAAATTAAATAACTTATATTTAAAAAATATTAAATTAGTTTCCGTATATGCAATAGCTTACCCGTCAAGTTACCTTAAAATTGAGATTCTGGGAAATCAGGCGTGAATGGGTTAAAATTTGTAACGCATTAACTCCTGAATTCCCAGATTCTCAATATTAAGGCAATTTCACAGGGAAGCTGTTGAATATATTAAAACTAATTTGAGAGGAATGTGTTACTGCCATATAGAGGCGGCAACAGATTCCAGTCAAATTAGCTTCATTATCTATTCAACAGAACAATTCTTGAATTTTAAATGATTTTTGGTATTTGGTATTTTCGGATTCAAAGGGTTAAGTAAGATATATATTATAAGTGTAGCGCAGTAAGTATTCAGCATACATTCATCAATGTAACAGTAGCATTGTAAGCATTCCCAAATCCTTACCAAGGTCTTAACCATTTAATGGTTAAGCCGGACAAAATTGGCCTCTGCTATGGCCTTGTGCAATGTCAATTTACAAACCAAGCGAATACAATTTTTGAAAATTGTCCACTGGAATGACTGGCTCGATAACTGAGCCAGTCATTCCAGTGGTAAATTTTCAAAAATTGTATTCTCTTGACCTGTAGATGGACATTCCACAAGACAATAACAGAGGCCAGTTTTAGCCGGCTTAACCATTAGTGTTAAAATATATATTTATCAAACTCCAATGAAAAATAGAAGCACTAGTTTGTAAAGATATACCCCTAAAGCTCAGGTTCCTGTAAGTTATAAGACAGTAATCGTAGATATTTGTCCATTAAGTATATTTGTAAAGATAATATCAATAACATACAAGAATTCCGCGGAATTAAATGTCTCGCCTGTCTCGTGTTTGTCACAGTGGCATTGACCTTATGACCTCCCTGTTATCATGCTGCTTCCTAAAATTATAGGTAACCATGTATCCAAGTTTAGTTCCAATACGATTAACCGAACCTGAAATATAAATGATTTGCAGAATGGAAAAACTTAAGGTTGAAAAAGCAGAGGTCAAATAGCAATATTAGAATAGCCTTGACCTTTGACCTGGTAATCTCCATCTCACCATCCTGTACCCGCTTGGCATAAGCAACCATGTACCTAAGTTGTGCTCCATTAGGGTTAAGCAGTCCCAAAATATAACCAGACAATTTAAATACGCCTAAAAAAGTAACTTTGAAGAATAATAGTTTTGTAGAGGGAAGAATGACCTTGACCTTCGACGTTGTGACTTCAGTATCAACATGCTGCTTCCTAACATTATAGGTAACAATGTATCCAAGTTATATCCAATAGGATTAACCAATCCTGACATATAAGCTAAGAAGTTTTGTTAAACGCAAAAACTTAACATTGAATTTTGTATCAAGGTCACACTGACCTTTACCTTTGACTGTGTGACGTCATTATCATCATGCTGCTTCCTAATAGTATAGGCAACCACATAGCCAAGTTTAGTTGCAATAGGCTTAACCAAGCCTGAAATATAAGCTGAGGTTTAGCTAAACGCAGAAACTTAATGTTGAACAAGAGCTCTGCAAATGGCGCATAATACCCCGCCATGATGACAAGCCAATGAATGAGAGCTATCAGAAAATATTTATTTCTTCCTCAGCCCCATCAGACCAGCAATCCTTATGAAGTGTCAAAGCAATCCGCTAAACGGTCAAGGAGGTATCGTCCAGAAACCAATTTTCAAGATGGCTGCCGCTGACTGGCGGCCATATTAGATTTTGGATTATCGTAAATTTTGATAAGTTTCTTCACCATACATATTCTAATGACCGCAGGAAGTGATCCAATAAATGAAATCCAGAAACCAACTTTCAAGATGGCAGCCCATGGCTGGCAGCCATCTTGGAGTTCGGATCATTGTCAATTTCGATAGGTTTCTTCTCCACACATAGTCCAACCACCCTATGAAATTTAAAAGGGATCCGATAAACGGTAACAGAGTTATCATTTGGAAACCAAATTTTGAAGATGGCCACCAGTGGCTCGCAGCCATCTTGGAGTTCGTATCATTGTCAATCTCGATAGGTTTCTTCCCCAGAGGTAGTCGAACCATCCTATGAAATTTCATAGCGATCCGATAAATGATAACAGAGTTATCATCTGGAAACCAATTTTCAAGATGGCCACCGGTGGCTGGCGACCATCTTGGATTTCGGACCATTGTCGATTTCGATAGGTTTCTTCCTCAGACCTAGTCCAACCACTCTATGAAGGTTCAAAGCGATCCGATAAACGGCAAGGGAGTTATTATCTAGAAACCAATTTTCAAGATGGCCACCGGTGGCCATCTTGGATTTCGGATCATCATCGATTTCGATAGGTTTCTTCTGCAGACAAAGTCCAACCACTCTATGAAGTTTCAAAGCGATCCGATAAACGGTAACGGAGTTATCATCCAGAAACCAATTTTCAAGATGGCTACCGGTGGCTGGCAGCCATCTTGGATTTTGGATCATCATCAATTTTGATAGGTTTCTTCCTCAGTCCTAGTCCACCCACTCCATGAAGTTTCAAAACGATCCAATAAAGGGTAACAGAGATATCATCCAGAAACCAATATTCAAGATGGTCACCAGTGTCTGGTGGCCATCTTGGATTTCGGATCATTGTTGATTTCAATAGGTTTCTTCACCAGGCCTAGTCCCACCACCCTATGAAGTTTCAATGAGATCCGACAAACGGTAACAGAGTTATCATCCGGCAACCATTTTTCAAGCTGGCCCCTGGTAGCTAGTGGCCATCTTGGATTTCAGATCATTGTCAATTTCGATGTTTCTTCCCAAGACCTAGTTCAACCACCCTATGAAGTTTCGTAAACTTAACGTAAAATATTAACAAAGATTATACTGTGACCTTTGACCCCCATAACCTTGACCTCATGATGTCTGCATCAGCATGCTGCTTCTGTTAAATGTAAATCACCATGTACCCAAGCTTGGTTCCAATTGGATAAGGCATTGTTGAGATATAAGGCAATAACCTTTGTTTAACACAAAAACTGAACATAAAATATTAACAAAGATTATACTGTGACCTTTGACCCCCATGGCCATGACCTCATGATGTCTGCATCAGCGTGCTGCTTCCGTTAAATGTAAATCACCATGTACCCAAGCTTGGTTCCAATTGGATAAGGCATTGTTGAGATATAAGGCAATAACTTTTGTTTAACGCAAAAACTGAACATAAAATATTAACAAAGATTATACCGTGAACTTTGACACCATAAATTTGACCTCATGATGCCTGCATCAGCATGCTGCTTCCTTTTGATGTATATCTCCATGTACCCAAGTTTGGTTCCAATTGGATCAGGCATTGCTGAGATATAAGACAATAACCTTTGTTTAACGCAAAAACTTAACGTAAAATACTAACAAAGATTATACTGTAACCTTTGACCCCTGTAACCTTGACCTCATGGCCTTTTTACAGGCGGGCTGCTTCCTTTTGATGTATATTACCATGCACCCAAGTTTGGTTCCAATTGGATCAGGCATTGCTGAGATATAAACTTAACTTAAAAGTTTACGCCGCCGCCGGAAAAGTGATACCTATGTCTAGAATGAATGTAGTCTACATGTCAACTCTCCACGCTAAATATGTCAACTGACCCGTATCAAAATGTCATGATTTGTATGAAAATATTCTGTATATTATATACTTTCATAATTGCTGCAAAAACCACCTCTAAATGTACAATTGATATATTGATGTAATTAGTGTTGTTCCGATTAATCGATTTGATCGATGATTGATTGGTTTGCATGGTCACCCAACCGATCGATCATGATTTCAGAACTCGATTTTGGTTGTTTATAAATTGACTTTATTAATATATATTTACCTGGCCAAGCTGTAAAACGAATGCTTTTTGGAAAAGAATTTAAATTTAAATGTTACAACTATATAGGATTACTCCTTAGTCTAAGCCATTAATTCTTTCAGCACTGAACTAGTATGTTAATTTCAAAGCAGCCATAGCAATAACATGTTGAATATTTTGAAACTTATTTGACTGAAAGCTGTTGCTGCCTCAGGCAGCAACAGCTTCCAGTCAAATTAGTTTCAAAATATTCAACAGATTATTTCTTAAATTATTCAGAATCTGTCATACATATATCTGCGACTTGGTTTGAAACTGGTAATTATCCTTGAACGTGCTACAATTACTGCATTAAAAATGGCTAAAAAATTAGAACCTATTATGATCAATCATTAATTGATCATCGGTTAGTATATAAAACCAATCATCGATCACAAAAATTGTATCAATTCCCAACACTATTTGTAATGGACCAATATTTATTTGTACCATTGACCAATATCGAATACGATATAGGCATGGCCATTGGTCAGTGGTACAGGGGATCAATATAAAATTTGATATAGATGAGCCCATTGGTCAATGGTGCAGAGGACCATGATAAAAATTGATATCATTACACATATATGTCAACAGCGCATGGATTAATATCGAATTTAAAATCTGAATGCCTGCTGCTCAACAGCTAAATGCATTATAAAATGTTTGTGTACATATATTTTTTAAACCGCATTAATAAAACTTTAAATATAATATAATAAAAATATTTATTGAATGATTATAAATACAAGAAAAGCCATAGCCATATCAAGTTTTATACATAATCTGGGACAGAGGTTATAACGTCAGAGGGATTGGTGGGACAGGTTGGGTGGGATGAAATTTTTTAGCCCTTTATGGTTGATGCCTAGACAGATGCAAGAGGATACATAGTTTGAAGCTGATGGATCCAGTATACTTCATTTTCCCTTGATCGAGGTATTGGAATCCACATCGGAGTCCCCTCTTAGAACTTCGACGATGCGGAAAGAAGGAATTCTCCTTCCCATTGTTGGATGAATTTATTTCCTCGCTTTCTCTCTAGGTAGAGTTAGCTGTGCTATGGAGGGTACGATTGACTCCTGCTGGAAGTTGTCTGTGTTGGCTAATAACATATATTTGCTTAACTATGTAAACTGGTAAAACGTGGAAAGCCACGGTTCTGGAAGAATACAGTTGCTTTGAGTATTCTTCCAGCGTTGTAGCTATCCATGTTTTACCCATATACTGAGACTTTGCAAAGTATGAGCAAATAAATCAGCCAACTAATGTTTTTTTAAGCCAAATCTTAAGTATTTTTGCCAATTCTTTAAAATGTCTACAACCTGTAACTACAAGTTAACCCTTGTTAACCGGATGCTACATTTCATATTCAAGATTATGTTAAATATTTGAAAACTAATTTGCTTGGAAGATGTTGCTGCCTAAGACAGCAACAGCTTCTAATTAAATTAGTTCCAGAATATTCCTAACAACTAGAATATCTTGAAGGAGTGCAAAAAAGTGCAGAAAACCAACTGTGACAGATGGACAGATGGATGGACAGACAGATGGAGAGCAAACCTAGTGGCGGCCACAACCACCACCCCAGTTTTATCGGTAGGGACTAATAATATACTTTTAATCATTATACAAATATTTAGACAACCCTGCTTTTTATTAGTCAAATTTCAAAAGTACTAGCAATTTGGCTAATTGGCAAGTGGGTGGGTACGTTTTTGCATATGCTAGTTGAGGATAAAGGCCATTGTAGTGTGGTGTAGTGTTGGAAATGCTGATAGGGTACTGCCTGGTAGGGAATGGATGGCCAGTGCATGGTAGGGCTGGGTACAATATGATATGCATGGAAAAGTAGAATAAATAGTCAAGAATTACGTCGAATTAAATGCCTTGTCCGTGCTCCTCATTGTCAATACATGTAACAAGGACAAATTTTCCCAATAACTGCGTCATTGATATATAGTCGGACCGCCGTAATGCCAAGTGTCTATTTTGGATACAATGTTATTGAAAGCTGTTGCTGATGTGTTTTAGTTTTTTTACTGCAAAATTTGCATAAGTCTCCGGGACCCTACAGATATGCAGCAACCCAAATCCGCAAAGGTTCACTCCATTAGACGTTTTGAAACATGCTTTTGAAGACAATGTTGTTGAAAGCTGTTGCATTTTAGCTTTTGGTCACAAAATTGGCATACATATTCGGGACTCCATGGGCAAGATTCTTCCAATGTTTGGAGAAGATTGCACCAGTAGATGTAGTTGTTGAAGAATGTGTAAAAATTTCTATTGCGAAAACTGTTGCGACATGTTTGTGGAATGGAAAAGATCCATCCAGTAGAACCAGAATTATTAAAAAATGTCTTAACAACAACAAGCACTCCATGCTCGCATTTACCCAGTTATCGATGCGGATAAATATGTCTACCTGTATTGTGTAGAATAGCTTATTTCGACCCTTGATTCATTTCTGCATAGTTTTGAAACATGGCCACAAGTCTTTCCATTATAGTGCAAAAAATTGCGTATCAAGTATATAATATCATAAGTATTAGCAGTCTATGTTCATAGCACCACACTTATAACTAACAATAAAGCGATATATGCGTGGTTAGATTTTGCTAAACTACAGGTGTGACCACAATACACACATATGTATGCACATGCACCACACACCATACCACACCACACCCGACTACAGGATCCATTTCTAGCTATACCCAGCCCTTTTTCTAGCTAAGCGCCATCGCCTTTTCAATGTGCATTGGAATCGATTTGAAATATTGAAACCAAAATTCTCTGAATCTAAATTTCAAGGTGAACTATGGCAGCAATTAGCTCAAGCAAATTTCTACCACCTTCGAATTCCAAGCCTTAACGAGCATTATTATTTAGACACAAAATGTGGTTGTGATAATTATTAATATAAGTTATTTAAAATGAAATTTTATTTGGGCAAAAGCCTAAATATTAAATAGTTTTATAATTAAAAACATTATAAAGATACATGAATCATATATGTATAGCTTCCATGGAAACAAGGATGTAAAGGTCTGTGGAAATCATGTAAAAACTTGTCGAATCGGCCATTTAACACTCATCCCGGTCAAAAATGGCTTCCACAGTGGTCTTGAAAATAAACGAAAACACAGATTTCTTTTTTCCAGGAGAGAGTAGTTAAACTTACCTCCCTAACACTCTGATATTTCCTAAATATCGACCTAGACTCAATAACACCAGATTAAAAAAGAAAGGTACCTCTACCGGGCAAGGAGTCAGCTGTCAGTCTGCCAGATGCCAGACCCAACCTCGCGCATGCGCAGACTGACACTACTTGTACTATTGGCCGACACATGCAATTTAAAAGCCTGAAGACCGAGCCTCTGTGGGGCTGAGATGCCGGGTCTGTGTCAGGGAGTATAACTACTCTCTCGTGAAAAAAGAAATCCATGATTTCGTTTATTTCACTTCAAGAGGTAGACTTACCTCACCACTATGATATTGCCAGAATTCGTCAGTGAATTTGGCGGGAGGGAGGCGAGGTCAGAAGACCAGCTCATCCCTGCGCATTTTTGCATATTAAGCACTAACATCTGAAATTGTGCTAAACACAATCAGGAAATGATTTGAACATCGGATAATGCCATCCATAGTTGAGAGTAATGACTGTATGTCAAATGCGCTCCCCCACCCCTCCTTTTGGGAAAGGAGGAGCTATGACTTCAATGTCCCATATGCCCTCTAAGTACTGGTGCAAAGTACTATAGGGTATGAGACAAAAGGCTTCATTTTCGTATACTCGTAAATGACCCATATAATAACCATGTACATCACCATTTTAGTAATAACGGGTAAACACATGACAATAATATTATGTAACAAAATATGCAAGACTGATCTTAAGCATATAAGCCACGCCCATCCAGTTCCCTTTGGTGAAGAACAATGATACACGTTTGTGCGGTTGCTACCATAATTAAAATGTGGTCTGAAGACAGTGAATGCAACTTATCTACACTATATATACACCTGATCATCTTTTGAGAATCGATAAGGCAAGAGGATTTGTGGTGTCACGGAAGTAATGGTCGGTAAAACAGTGCCACTGGGCTACCGACATAATGTCATCCACCGGGACGCCGTTAAACAGGGTGGTGGATGCCACTACGCCACTGTGAGCCTTGGCTAAGTCAACTTGTTTACCAGTGGCGGATTTGTGGCAAAACTGGATACAGTCAACAATCCACCTAGATATAGTGTCTTTTGAAACCCTGCCATGGGGTTCAATATATGACAACCATAACGAAGATAGGTCCGTTCGCCATTCCTGTGTATGTTGTTTGTACCTATTTAATGCAGGGACTGGACACCAAGCCTTTGAATTAGGATCAAATCTAGTCAAAGCTGGTAAAATAATTGGTTGACCTGGATATTTCAATGTCTTCTCGTCTTGCAGAGGCTGCAGCAATTAAAAGCAGTTTTAAGTGTCAACATTTTCATTGAAATGGAACTTAGTGGTTTAAAGGGTTTATCAGCTAGAACTTGAAGCACTAGAGCTAAACTCCAAGACAGAATCGCTGGTGGATTTCTCGGTCTTAGATTACCCATGCCGTTTATTAGTGTTCAATGAGCAGACTTCATCACTTCCCCTATCAGCCAAGCAAGGCATAACTGACATCAATGCTGACTTGTAGCCAGCAATAGAGTTAGGCTTGAGGCTATAGGTATCATACAGGTGACAGAGGAAATCGGCCACTACCTGAATAGATGCATCCATTGGATCTCTCTTTGAGCCCCATTCTGCAAATCTATTGATTTTATAGTTATATACTCTGGAGGTTGACCCCCCTTCTGGCGTTTGCTGTAAACATGGCTGTTTGCTCAGAAAAGCCCTCCTTAATTGCAGATTCCTTGACAACATCCACACAGTCAATTGGAACATTTATGGGTTGTTGTGAAGGGAGTTGCCCTGGAAAACAATATTGTCCATCAGAGACAGAGGAACCAGATTGCAGACCAGAAGGCCATCAGATCCGTATCCCATAATCAGCTTGGCCAATTCGGGGCGATCAGAAGCACCAGGCAATCCTCCTGCCTGATTTTCTGAACAATTTTTGTAATCAGGATTGCTGGTGGGAATGCGTATGTGCATACCTCCCTCCCAGCTGATAGCTAGCACATCTGTTGCTATAGCGCTCGGATCTGGAAACGGAGAGATGTACATCGTCATTTTCGCGTCCTTCTTCATTGCGAATAAATCTATGTTGGGTTTCCCCAGTGGTCGAACAGAAGATCCACCACAAATCGATTTATTTGCCATTCTGTGGGCAAAACACTCATCCTTCGTCTCAATGAGTCGGCTAGCAGATTTAGCCTTCCCAGAATGTGAACTGCCTTCAAGGTGATCATATGATCTGGGCACCAGCAAAGCAGTTTCCAAGTCATCATACAGAAACTGGGTGACCGCGTTCCGCCCTGGCGGTTTATGTAAGTCACTACTCTTGAGTTGTCTGATCGAACTAGAACTATCTTGCTCTGAACTGTCTCCAAGAAATGTTCCAGGCCCAGAACTACTGCTCGTAATTCCAGTAGATTGATATGTTCTTGTGACTGATCCAGATTCCAAAGCCCCGAAACTGTGACTTCCTCCAGGCAAGCTCCCACAGCCCCCCCAAGGTTCCAACACTGACACATTTGAGTCCAGTGATCCAGTACCCTGGGTCCACTGTGTCATGAGAAATAACTGCATAGGCCGCCTGCGCAAGGCCACCTGTGGAATGACTGGTTCCAGAGAAACCATCAACCCCAGCATTCTCAGGTAAACCTATGCCAGTTCATGCCGACTGTTGCACACTGACTGTATTACTGAGATAAGTATTTCTACTCTCCCATGAGTAGGATAAACATATCCTATCTCTAGTTCCAGACGAACATGCACATGTAAACAAACTTCTGGGATGGAGTCAGCTCTGACTTTTGAAAGTTGATTATCCAGCCTAAGTCAGTGAGAGGCTTCAAAACTATCTCTAGATTTGCTGATAAACTTTCCTGATTGTGTGCTTTTAACAGCCAGTCGTCTATGTAAGTGTGGACTGCTATGCTTCTCCTGCGGAGGAATGCTGATAATGTAAAAACCACCCTGGTGAAAACCTGAGGCACTGTTGAAATTCCAAAAGGTAAAACCTTGAATTCCTAGTCAGCCCTGGAATGCGAATCTCAGGTACCGGCGAAAACTTCTCGCAATTGGAATGTGGAAATAAGCATCCTTCAGATCTCTTGATGCTGTCCACATTCGTTTCTTCAACCCTTCAACCACCATTTTGATAGTTTCCATCTTGAAACTTGGTGTACCTATGTACTTGTTCAATGGCTTACGGTTGAGAATTGGTCTCCAAAAAAAACCCCTCTCTTTGTTACTAGAAACACGGTTGAGTAGAATCCCGGCCAATTTTGTGCCGGTTGAATTGCTCCTTTTTGCATGAGGGAATTTATTTCTTCCTCTATACACAACCGTTGATCTGGATCTCTTGAAATTTGAGTCCAGATCGGGACCAGAGAGAGGTGCGATGGCGGGCCTATGGCCCAGTTGGGCTGGTACCCGGCTGAACGCCACCGCAAGACTAAGCGGTCCTGGGTTAACCGCTCCCACTCTTGCTTGTGGAGGGTCAATCTACCTCTCACGGGTCCACCTAGGGAGAGAGGTGGACATAAGCAATGCGAAGAGTGGGAGTGTCTCTGGTTCTAGAAGCACTATAGTGGTCCCTGTGGTAACCGGCCCATCAGACATAGTTACTACGACCAGATCCTCGAGTGCCACGGCCCGCGCCGGATGCCACAGCCCGCGCCGTGTGCACCTCGGTGTGTGGGTGGCTGCCGGGCTGTGCTTGAGGAGCCTGCTCACCGACCCACCCACTGAAGGCCGGTGCTGGCATGGCCGTGGCCTACGCTGCGCTGGTGGCTGGCCTCCGACTTGGTCAGCACCACCACAGACCTGCTGTGGATGGTACACAGGTGCTCCGCAAACGTGCTCCCTACGGAGCACCTCAAATTGCTCGCATAGTGCCTTCTGATTATTGACTAGGTGACTGTCTCCTGGAGGTGTTTACATCCCTTACCCCCAGAGACCAGAACCTGACATAGACTTCTCCTTCGGTCAATACTCACCATTCTATTACTTGTGATACAAGCTAGCCTGGATAGCTGGGCCCTAGGACAATAGACTTAGTAAGCTTTACCGACTCCTGGAACCGGGTACTCGGCTCCCAACTGCCGAGTACCCGTTTGCCATGAAGCTCATTCTTGTTTGCATAGCAACAAGAGCTACATGCTTTTTTGTGCAGTTGGAGTCTTGAGTTAATTTAAGTCTTTTTCTGTGTAATTGTGATAGCTTTGTGCGCTCTCTAAGGATTATATTGGATTACCGTGGATGGAGCCGATGATAACCAGGTTGTATAATTCCATAGTTAAAAGACTTAGGTCTTCAAAATTTCGTCTGTGTCGCATGTTCCAATTTCTGACCCCAAAGAATCTGGGACGTGTGTTAACAACGAAATATGCCAGATTGATCGCCTTCCTTTAACCCCAACAGGCGATCGGCAGATATGAGATAAGGTGTTGGCTTTACGGTGTTTTAACACGAAAATCAGCTGACATCGTTCTCCGTAAGATCCGAGCGGGTGACGTCACACCCGTGTTGCTCAGACGTTTATGTGAAGAATATGTTTCATTAATTCTGGGTGCTGCGTACTTTATTGGCACCAGAAAAACTTTGGAATTTTCAAGTTTTGTGTGTTATCACGATCTGTTTACAATGATCAGTGGTTTCAAAATTCTTGATTTAGATGTGTGGTCTGCGGTTTTACCTTTTTGCTACAGCAGTTTGTTTACATTTTGTTGTTTCTTCACATATCGTTTTCGCCTTCGTTAGGAGTATAATTTATATTGATTAGTAAATATAACCCGAATGCTATGCGATATGATTCCTGGTTCCGTTATACATCCTTGAGGATCAGTGTATGGGTGTATTATTACCCGCTTCGTTCTTGTCGTCATAATCAATGCGATCTTTGCTGTAACGTTGCGGGGTGGAGTGCGGGAGGGTTAACAGTTACATGTAATTTATGATCAAAATATTTGAAAATTAATTGTCTGCCTTCCATTCCTGTTTCGTTCCGCTTGCTTATTGTAGGTTTGTGCTTGTTTATAGGCCAAGCCAGCCCCGCCATCATGTGACGAGTGCCATAAATTCATGCGGGTTCTATTCAAGGACCATGTCTGTGTCCGTTGTGCTAAATGTAATCTTGACAGTAGGTGTAACATTTGTGCAGTGTGATCGTCCGACATGATGGCCAAGTTCCTTGCCCAGAAGGACTTGGCAGGGTCTGATGCGGGGTCAGGCGGTCCGAAAGCAAATCGTGGAGCATCCGTTTCGGCCCTTTGGGGTGTTCCCCGTCTGCAACCGGAGATGCCACTGCCGGCGTGGTTTGGTCCTGCTATGCGTGGTCCAGTAGCGGTGGCCGGTCCGTCAGGCATGGGAGCCATCCGCCAGGTTCTAGTGACGACTCTTCGGGGTCTGAAGATGAGGAAGCCGAGGAGGAGAGATTGCTGCGGCCTGTGATGCCGCGGGTGGAGAGCATGGAGGTCGATTCCGTCCTGGATGGAACCGTCCTCCATCTGTCTGTCTTGACGCAAGCCAGGGAAGCGGCTCCGCCTGTGGTTGAGGCCACTCCAGTACCGGGCAGCGGTCCCATGATGGTTGGTTTGCCGCCAACCGACACGGTGACGGGTGTGGCTGGCCAGGCGTGGTACTCACCTATCTCGCCTGGTCCGGTGGTCAGGCATGGGGTGCCTTGGCGCCAGTGTTTGACCACGGTTCTTCAACCGGGCCTACTCCATGGACTGGTGTTTTTCATGGGGTGGTGGCGGAACCGTACGGTACCGGAGTTCCTGGCATATCAGTAATGGCTCCTAGCCGGGTGATATGTTCACGGGAGTGTCCTCCTCGGAGACAGATTGGTCAGAGGCTCTGGCTTGGCTAACCAGGGTAGACCCGTCTGTGGTTTCGACCATGGCTGAGGAGGATGCCCTCCGTCCATCGGTGGCATCGATTAGGACGGGGATCTTGCCCGCAGCCCGGATCCAGTCTATTGGACTGGATCCAAGGTTTATGGAGTTGTTGGATGCTATTTATAGCAAACAACTCCTGACCAAGGGCCAGCTTCCTGCGGCCTCCAGGGAGGTGCGGGCGAGGTGTCGTATTCCATGGGGGGAATATGACAGGTATGGTGTTGTCCCGACAGTCACCGAGGATGACTGCTGGGTGCTGGGTGTCCAGAGTGCTGGAGCGGGTGGCCCCGCCCCGGCACAGGTGGACAAAGCTCAGGTACACCATGACGAAGTCCTGTCCCTATGTGATGAGGGGGTGAGGGCAGCAATGAGTGCTGTCAACCACTCTTATTGCTTTCTTCAGTCGGTGTGGGCTGAAGCGGGGGGCAGGATACCCTGTGCCACCTGTGGCGCTTTCATGCGTTAATGACGGCCTGGTGCTGTCTATGGACGCATTGGCAAGGGTGCAAGCATGTGTGAAGAAGTCTAGGAGGCAGATGGTCCTTGACCATATGTGTCCAGCTACTGCTGTTAGGGAGCGTCTTCTTGGGACATCCCTTACAGGCCCTAGCATCTTTGGTGGCCAAGCGCGGGCCATCTTAGAAGACACGGCTAGCATCACGCAGAATCGGTTGGCTATTAATCTGCAGCTAGAGCTAGTGCGTTAGGCGCATGCACTAGGGGCTGTAGCCAAGCCGCTAACCGGACAACCTTCTATGCGTCTACAGTGGGTGGAAGGCTCATGCGTTTTGTCGAGGCTTGGCGAGGTGTGGTGTCAGACAGTCTGGTCCTGGGATGGTTATCTCAGGGGTACATGCCGGAGTGGTGGGATTTTCCACTACAAAATCTGTCTTTGGCACCTGTCTGGACACCCATACCAAGGGAACCAGACAAGTTAGAAGCCATTCAAAACGAAGTGTCAGGTTTGCTTCTGAAGGGAGCAATAAAACCCAGCAAACTGGAACACTCCAGGCTTCTATTCAAACATGTTCTTTGTCCCCAAGAGCCCAGGGGGATGGAGACCCGTACTCAATCTCAGGCCATTAAATTGGTTTATCCATACGCCTCGGTTTCAGATGGAAACTCCGAGGTCGGTAATGGCAGGATTGAGGAAGGGAATGTGGTGTGTATCGATCGATTTGAAAGATGCATATTTCCACATTCCAATGAACAGGAGTTGTCACAGGTTTCTGAGATTTGCGTTTCAGAATCAAGTGTGGGAGTTTGTAGTCCTCCCATTTGGCCTGTCAACAGCTCCACAGGTTTTCACCAGAGTGGTCCTTGCGGTGACAGCATTTCTCAGAAAAGAGAACGTGGCACTTCACACCTACATAGACGACTGGCTGATAAAAGCACACATCAGCCAGGTTAGAGGTGGATACAGCTCTGACTCTGAAGTTACTTTCAGATCTAGGCTGGATAGTCAACAAGGAGAAATCCGAGTTGACACCCACTCAACAGTTCGTTTATTTAGGGATGCGATTCGATCTCGAGGAGGGCAGGGTTTACCTGTCAGAGCCCAGAGTGGTGTTTCTGTTAGCCATCCTCAAGAGTTTTCGATTGGGAAACCACATTCAGGCGAGGCGGTTTCTTCAGATGTTGGGCATGATGGTCTCCATGGAGCAGGTAATCCCGTACGGTGCTCTGATGTGAAGACCTATCCAGTTGTATCTGATGTTTCTGTGGAAACAGAGAACAGAACCCCTGTCAAAACTGGTGCCAGTTTTGGAGCCAATAATGTCACATCTTGTATGGTGGAAAAAGTGTCAGAATCTCCTAATACGGGTTTCGCTGCACCTACCCCACCCCCAGCTGTCCGTGTACACGGATGCATCGCTGGAGGGATGGGGGGCCTGCCTGGGAGAACACCAGGTCTCGGGTACAGCACATGGACTCTCCAAGAGAGCCAGCTGCATATCAATCTGTTGGAAATGATGGCAGTGGAACTGGCATTGGAAAAGTTTCTTCCAAAAGTCAGGGGCAAGGCGATATTGATATGGTCGCACAACTCGACAGTAGTATCTTACATAAATCGCCAAGGCGGGACCAAGTCACCAAGATACGCTATGTATCAAAGCGTGGCACTTGATTCAATGGTGCAGGAATTTCTCGGTTGTTTTGAAAGCAGCTCACATTCTTGGGCGATTGAACATTCTGGCGGATGCTTTGTCTCGGAGACAAAGAATTTTGCCAACAGAATGGCCTCTCAACCCTCTAGTTCTTCACAGGATCTTCGAGCATTGGGGCAAACCCAACGTGGACCTGTTCGCCACAAAGTAAAATGCTCAAATCATGACTTATGTCTCGCCGATTCCAGATCCAAATGCCATCGATACAGATGCTCTGGCGATAAGCTGGAGAGGGATGCACGCTTCCGCATACTCACCCACCATTCTTCTACCGAAGATATTGGTGAAGATCAGGGAGGAGCCGTGCCTGGTCCTGCTAATAGCGCCATTTTGGCCCAGCAGGGCGTGGTTCACGGATCTTCTAGATCTGCTGGTGGACAATCCAGTGCAGTTACCCGAGATTCCGAAGATAATCTCCCAGGCCAAGGGATGCTTCCTACATGAGCGTCCCGAAATATTCAAATTGACTGCGTGGATGTTATCAAACAACGTTCCACGTCGGAAGGCTTTTCTCGACAAGCTGCAAATTTCATAGAAGCTGCGAGAAGGAGGTCAACCTTCAAGTCATATAACAACAAGGTTAACAGATTTGCAGTCTGGTGTGAAGGAAAGGGTATTGATACCTTTCAATCCACTATTCAGCAAATAGCAGACTTTCTCTGTGAGCTGTTCTTTTCAGGACTAGCTCCTGTCACAATTGCTGGATACAGGTCAACTTTGGCATCAGTTATCCCTTGTCTAGCCAACAGGGATAGTCCAGAGGTGGCCCAGTTGAATGTGATGGTGAAGGGAATGAGCAATCTCCGACCGAGACAACCGGTAGTCATTCCAGCCTGGAGTCTATCTTTAGTGCTTAATGTACTGGCCAAGCACCCTTTCGATCCGTGCATTCGGCTAGTCTAAAGCATTTGACTCTAAAGGCGGTCTTTCTATTGGCAGCTTCCTCAGCTAGAAGGCGCAGTGAGATCCATGCACTTTCAGCAGAGAGGGACCGATTTATTGTCTCCGGAGAGGGTCTGCGTCTACTGCCAAGAGCAGAGTTTATGTCAACGAATCAATCTTAGAGATATCCCGGCAAACCGATCATTATACCGAAACTAACTAGGTTTGATCGTGATGCCAGTGTCTTGTGCCCAGTCCGTGCTTTGACTAAGTACAAAAAACGGACAGACTCGTTACGGTCGAATGAAACATCTGCGCCGCATCCATGGATTCTATCTCTCGTTGGGTAGTTGAATGCATTCAGACTACCCATGAGATTGCGACTGGGAACCAGGTGCAATGCGCAAGGGCACACAATGTTCGAGGAATAGCCGCCTCGACGGCCCTTTACAATGGTGCTCCATTAGAGGACATCATGGCTGTGAGTCCTCTTTCACGGATTACTATATGAGGGATGTGTCAGACTCCGCCAATCCACTCGCTTTAGCTGTTTTGAAACGATAATTATACGACCACACGGCTCTTCTCCCTTTTTTGGCATTTCTAAGAAAGAGTTAAGAAGCAGACATGGTCGAGCGAGAGGATGTCAACCAGATTGTGTCACTGATGGCCGGACAAGTGAATGGTTGGAGGCGCCACGTCTGAAATCCAAATATCATGAGGTAATTCAAGATTGAGAGGTTTTTTTATTATGTCTATATATCATGTTCATTCACCTTATATATTCATGCTCATTCCCAGGCTAATATATGCAAAGAGCAGTTAACCATCTTGGCATATTTGTGTTTCAGGCGAGATGCGTGTTCGTGAGTTCTCTCCCTTTTCTTAGGAGACAAAAGGGGGGGGGGGGGCAGTGATGCGAATGTGATTCGGTTCCGTTAACTTGATGGTCCTTTTAGGTCTCCATTAATCAAGTTTAAGTCTAGCGCTTTCTCGAAGGGGCAAAAGTAGCAATTGATGGCTTGCCCCTTCCCACCAGGTTACTGTCTAAATCTGGTGTATATCAGAAGTAATAGAATGGTGAGTATTGATCGAAGGAGAATGAAGGAAATTTCAATTTCCCTCTCTCCGAGATCTAACAATACTCACCATTCTATTACGGACTCAGCCTCCCAGCCCCACAGAGGCAAGCCATGGGTATCTCTTGTTTGGTGGCTATGCAAACAATATGAGCTTCATAACAAACGGGTACTCGGCAGTTGGGAGCCGAGTACCCGGTTCCAAGGAGTCGGTAAAGCTTACTAAGTCTATAGTCCTAGGGCCCAGCTATCCAGGCTAGCTTGTATCAGAAGTAATAGAATGGTGAGTATTGTTAGATCTCGGAGAAAGGGAAATTGAAATTTCCTTCAGTCCGCCGCAGCCTATTAAACAAGCCCTGCGACGGGCACAGATTGTCTAAGGCAAAAGCGCGCCTCGCCCGGACACTCCTAGTTACTGCCCGTGTCATGCAGTCCAGAGCCAGATTAATACCATCCTGGATGGCTCTCTGAACTGAGACGGGGCTTGCCTTGAAGCAGATGCTGTTACTACACCCTGTAACAGCTGGGAGACATGCGAGAGCGTTGCTATGGATGCTTTCGAGCTCTCCTCTGCATCGTGCAACCCGGTGTTTGCCGAGCACAGCACGATCAAGCACAGTGCTCCCATGTCAGAATGGGAGCCTGGCCACGTGTGTTGGTATTGACCAGCGATGATGCAACATTGCCTCGCCACTTCGCAGGGGGCCTTCGCAAGCCATCCATTTGGTTTAATAAATGTCTCTGCCACTGTGAACATATCCATGATATTCTTTTCTAGCGGCAGAGATGGCATAGCGGCAATTGTCAGCTTTCCAGCAAACCACGGGCATTGGTCCCGCTGGCTAACCGACTGATCCACGTTGAGCTCTGGCCTGATACTTACCAGCCATTGGCACACGTCAGACCAGTCCTCCTCCGTGGCTACCTGTGAGTGCTTGACTAGACGCCGGCCTTCATCGTCTGCTACAGTACTCGCAGGTGTGACCGTGGCTGGAGCCGTGGATACTCCTGGCAAGCCGGTGAAAGCATGCAGGCCCGAGAGAGCAGGCATGTTTTGCTCTGTGGCTAAGCCAGGAGCCTGTGCCATGGAAGCGTGTGTCCTACCATCGGCAAGCAGAGGCATGCAGCACGGGTGGCCACCCACTCCAACCCGGGCCAACCTTTGAGCTGTAAAGCCTACCTATCCCTGCAGTAGTCCCATGGAAAAGTTCCCTCCCCGTGAGGGGTGCACGTTCGTCTATTTCCATGTCCACGTCATCAATGGGTGAACCCAGCAGAAATCCTCTTCATCCTGGTCATAATAGATAGCCTCAGGGTCAGCAAAGAGCGCTAACCTGGGCTGGCCAGGGAAGGTACTGTAAAAGGTAACGGTACCACGGGTGTGTGGAACACGGTCCATCACTCCTGTCACAAGATCTACCGATGAGGCAAGCCTCCAGCCGGGGTCATTTAGGGGCTGCTCTTGGATCCATCGGCATGGCGGCGAGCCTTCCGAGATCTACTGGAGCAACCACTGATTCTCTTACATTGTCGGCCCATGAACCACGATGGACACCAGAATCAGCGTTGTGGATTTTCTGCTCGGGGGCAGATGAAGAAGATAATAAAACACCTGGCACAGGGAGCATGCTGCGAAGCAGCTCTGGAACCAGATCTTTGATTGTCTTTTTCATCTCCCCCCCATCATTTCCAACCTCTCTCCATTTCCAAAGAAATGGAGGCTTCTCTTATCCTTACCACTTACACTTTTTCACACGTTTCCCCTCCTCCGACGCCTTATCCTTAGCCTGTAATAACAAGAATTCAGAGAATAAGTCAGACTTTTTCCTAACATTTTTTAAGGAAAAGGTGGAGACAAACACTCCTAGATGTGCACACAACTCCTGACAGGAACCTGTGGACACAAACATAGAGATTAGTATTTCATGGCGCCAGATAATAATAAACCAGTTTTCTGGGCGCCTATCATGTCTATACCACGTCACGGAAATAGGTGACACCGCGTAATTAAGACGGAAATAAATGAAATTCTAATAGAGATCACCTGATAACTTGGTCCTGGTGAAGTCTCAGGTGTTCCACAAGGGTCAGACATATCAAACACGCTCCAAAACAATTCCAAAAAAGATAATTGAGCAAAACTGAGCAAGAACTGATTGGTAAACAAGCATGTGTTTCAGGCCAATAGTCAAGAATGAGGCAGTGTCAGTCTGCGCATGCGCGAGGTTGCAGCTGGCATCCAGCAGATAGACTCCCTGCCCAGTAGGGGCACCTTTCTTTTTTAATCTTGGGTTATTGAGTCTAGGTCGATATTTAGGAAATATCAGTGTTAGGGAGGTAAGTATATCTCTTGGAGTGAAAATGTCCATTTGCAGACCAAGAGAAGAATATATTTGAAGATTTACCACTGGTATGACAGGCTCGATAACCGAAAATAATCTTCCCTTGGTCTGCAAAGGGACATTTTCTATGAGAAAATTCAAGTTTTCTTGAAAAAACTTCAGGGTTCAAGGGTTAACAAATGTATAAAAGTATAATAGCACTGATATAGAAAATATACACCTGTGCAAAAGTTAAGCACCAGCAAAAACAATAGAACGTAGAAACATGATGGTACAACTAGGCTGCCATACTTTTTGTCCCCGCGTTAGCTGACATAATTACAAGTACGAAATGCACATGCATGCATGACTTCACGCTGCTTGATGTCCGTGCGTGGTGGGAAACAGCACACGTGTTCAGTTATGTAAAAGTCCAGTTTGAGGTGTAGAACATTACATACAGATTTAGGCGACAAGATTAGGAATTTTGTGTTCATGACCGTGGTTTATTTGTACAGAGAGAATTAGCTCTTGATTGTGAACCGCTATGGCAAGACGAAGGTTAAGTGATCGTGTGAAATGGCAAATCATAGGCATGCATACCACTGGTATGTCATGCAGAGAGATTGGCAGACAGCTGAACATTAACCATACTGTAATCAGTCGTTTGATTGCAAAACATGGGCAAACTAACGAGGTGGAGGACAGGCCTAGATCTGGAAGACCGAAGAAGACTACTGCCCGTGATGATCGAGCCCTAGTACGCCTTGTTAGGAGATCTCCATTCACCAACAGCAGAGTGCTCAGCCAGCAATGGGAAACGCGCAATAGAGTGTCAATGTCTACCGTCAAAAGGAGACTGTATGCTGCTGGCATGAAAGCTAGGAGACCTGTCAGACGTCCCGACCACATCGTGCTAGAGCTGTGCATGAATACCTCCGCCAGAATGCCATCGAAACCCTACCATGGCCAGCAAGGAGCCCTGACATGAACCCTATTGAGCATATCTGGGACATTCTGGGAAACATGGTGAGAAGGAGGGATCCTCCTGTGCAGAACCTACAGGAATTAACAGACGCACTCCATCTTGAATGGCAACGAATACCACAATGGCGTATCAGTCGGTTGGTGACCAGCATGAGACGTCGTGTCCAGGCCGTCATCCAGGCACAAGGTGGATATACCCGGTATTAATAATGACAGTCTCAAACTCGTGCACAGATGTTAAACTTCGTTTTCAGACACCATTAATGACAATCTAGCCACGTGTGTCAACTGTAGGGCAATAGTTGTCAGTTGTGTCAACGTAACCATATTCAGGCCTCGTTTTCAAGTTCAAACAAAAACATACAGTGTTTCCCCACCATCATAATCAGCATTCCTCTAGTTGCATTATTACCTCTTGCACTAAGATGGATGGGTACATAAATGTTTATGCTATTGCTTTCTTCATAGCACATGAATATACCCTCGCATGTGCATAAAAATAGGGGGGTGCTTAACTTTTGCACAGGTGTATACATGCAGGAATAATGATATATACATTTTGGTTTCCCTGTATGATATAAGTCCAGCAAAATGCAAAACTTAGTCCTTAAACCAAAAATATAGTCCAGCACAAAATAAAATGAATCGTATTATCAATATAGTAGTAATAATGATGTATAAAATAATAATGATAATAAAATAAATAAACATTATAATTATATCAAATTTGATTATCATAGATTTGATATGCATACATACATATATATATATATATATATATATATATATATATATATATATATATATATATATATAGACTCTGTTACACACTTTCAAATCAGGCTATCATTGCACAGTACATGTACTTAAATCTTATACATTGTATATCACACTAAGTGTTTGATTAGACGCCAGAGCATGTTAATAATTTTCATCACATCATTACATACCTCATAACTGTATTCACTCATAAAAACCTACTCAGATGACGCGATTGACTGCGCATATGTTAACCATTTAACCGTTGAATTTATTCAAGAAAATTTCTATAGAAAATATCCATTTGCAGACCAAGAAGACTATTTTTGAAAATTTACCACTGGAATGACTGGCTCGGTTATCGAGCCAGTCATTCCAGTGGTAAAATTTCAAAAATAGTCTTCTCTTGGTCTGCAAATGATCATTTTTCAAGACCACTGCAGAATCCGTTTTTGGATGATATGAGTGTTAACAGTACACGCCACCAGACAATAATTTTAACCAGCAAAAACTCCTGATCTGCTGAATATTTTGAAAACAATTTGAATGAAAATTGTTGGTCGCTTAGCCACCAACAACTTTCAGTCAAATTATTCTCAAAATATTTAGCAGGTGCAAAAATATAATCCTTGGAGTATGTCGTCTGCAAAAACTCAGCAGTCAGATGGTTAAGCCGTTGACACTCACAGACCAGACGACAAATTCTTCATGATGTAAGGAATATTGTATTGAATATTTTGAAACTATTTGGCAACAACAACAGTTTCCAGTCAAATTAGTTTCAAAATATTCGACAGCATTCCAGTGTAGTTGTCCTGAAATTGAGAAACTGGAATTTCAAGGTTAACGGATTAACCCATATACTAATAATTGTTGATTTTAACGCATCAATCATTAAAGTTGTATTTCAATTTTCTAACAGAACAAACCAATTTGCAGACCAAGAGTAGATTATTTTTGAAAACTTATCTCTGGAATGATTGGCTCGGCTATTGAGCCAGTGATTTCAATGGTAAATATTCAAAGATAGTTTTCTTTTTGTCTGCAAATAGACATTTCCCAAGATCACTGCAAAAGCCACTTTTGGCGAGCTTAAGTGTCAACAAAGGGTTAGCCGTTACCACTCTCACGTCAATATTCTATCTTTTGTTGTGTCAATAGTAAGTACATTTTTCAACAATTTTGGTGGACGATGTTGCCGTCTTCCACCAAATTTGTTGAAAAATGAACAACAGTTCATATTTTAATTTAATTTAAGAATTTTAAACTTTAACATCAGATTGGTAAGAGTTAAAGATGATACAACAAGACGAACATACTATAGTTTTGGTGTAGTTGGCTTTGTCAGAAATCTTAGAAATTTGTCTGACCGACCAATTGAGCAACCAAACGATCGACCGACAGACAGACAGACAGACATGCATATGTTACTTCTAAGTCATAACTAACTAGTAGGACTGTGTCTTCTAATTCTTGGTGCAAAATAAAGATAAGTCCAAACCATGTAAAGGTATGGAAAAAATATGAAAATCTTTTTCATTATAATGGAGACTAAATGCAATGAGAGAATAGAAAAAATCTGTATTGTCTTATTTGCGATCGGATAACTCTGTGATGTATTAAATGACCATTGAAAAACTTTAACATTCATCTGCGTGCTTCTCCATTTTTAGAACAGCTAATGGTTAAATAGTGATTCGTGTTAACCTTTTGTCGCATAGCTAAGTAATAACATCATGCAGTGGCAGGGCCTAAATAGTTCGGACTGGTGACACCTTCACCTTCAAACTTCCCGCTATCACCTTCCTCTACCTGTTTCTTTGCAAATTCAAGGAAAACCTGAAAAGAAATACAGATAATTAAGTACCACTCAGAAATAATGCAACATATTTCTAACTAAAAATATACCATACTGTTGAACATTTTGAACGTATTGGAAGAAATTGGTGCCTAACCATTTGCACATGTTTGTAACCAGATCCTTGATATTCTTTTCCTTCCCTCCCTCCCTCCAACCTCCCTCAATATCTCTCTCTGTCTTTCTTCCTCCCCCTCACTTTCTCCCTTCATCCCTCACCCCCCTCCATATCTCTCTCCCTTCCTGTCTCTCCTCTTCTTCCTCCCAACCACCGTCCAATCTCCTCTCCATATCTCTTTATTTTTCCCTCCTCCCTCGTTCTCTCTCTCACTCTCACTCCTTCCATCTCTTTCTCTCTCCCTCTGTCCATCCATCTGTCACTCACTGCCGCCGTCTCTCACCCTCACCTGCTCTAAGCTGGACTGGCTGAAGCTGTATTCACTCACACCAAACTGACTTTTAGCTGAGTAAAGAAAGGGAAATGGTCATGAATTAATACTGCCAAGCCCCACTCATTTCTAGCCAAGGTCTACTCACTTCTAGCCAAGGTCCACTCGCTTTTAGCCATTTTTTATGTGTGCTGGAATCGATTTGAAACTTTGAAACGTGAATTCCCAGAAATTGGCAGGTGGTACCATTTTTGTGGATGGCAGGTTCACTGGGTTGAGTACAGAAACGTTCTACTATTGGTAAGCAAATATGAACAAACTTCACGGAAAAATGTACCTGAATGTGGACGCGATGATTTCTCACTTTATTTCCACTAGTTTTAAAGAGTTAAAAACATTCTTAAATGCTTAATGTCGAGAAATCTAGGATTTAGAATCAACTTGAATTGATCTTCATGGCATGCGCATAATAATATATACCGCTAATAGAAACATGCTTTCCGGCCAAGATTTGCTATGTTTGTAAAAATACAATTCATAGAAAAAAAAAATGGTCCAAATTGCAAACAATTTATACCCAAACAGTCCAAACAATTCAAGGAATACTTGCCTTCTTCTAAAGCAATGAACACGTGTGACAACGCTTTCACGTTATCCTGTGGTATTTTGTACATCGCACGACCGCCAAAACTTTCAGTACGTTCTGCCTGGTCAAACAGTGATTTGATATAGCCATCGAGGGCGGTCATCTGATCTGTACGATTAGCATTGGAGTTGTCTGCCCTTCGCGGATCTAGTTTTACCTCTAGGATGTATCCGCTGCCATACTTATTTTTCAAATGTTGAGTGGAGCCAATACACCTGTGGATAGTAAAGTCCAATTTAAGCCTTTAATAGTACCTAAGCTGGCCAAAAACGGCTTCTGTCTTAAGAAATGTGCATTTTCAGAACAGGTCTCGAGAAATAACCATTTGCAGAAAAAGATATTATTGTTGAAACTTACCACGGGAATGACTGGCTCAATAACTGAGCCAGTCATTCCAGTGGTAAATTTTCAACAACAGTCTTCTCTTGGTCTGCCAATGGATATTTTCCAAGAGAAACTTTACATTTTCTTGAACAAATTCAAGCATTAGAGGGTTAATATTGCAAAATCAATAATTTCTTGAAGACTACGCAGAAAAACAGATAATAATACCATTCATGATAATCTATTAACCATTTAACCATAGAAAATATAGAAAATGTCCATTTACAGACCAAGAGAAGACTATTTTCGAAAGTTTACCACTGGAATGACTGGCTCGGTTATCGAGCCAGTCATTCCAGTTGTCAATTTTAAAAAATAGTCTTGTTTTGGCCTGCAAATGGACGTTTCTCAAGATCACTGCAGAAGCTGTTTTTGGCTGATATGACAGTTAAGAGTTAATGGTCTGGAATTATTACAAAAATGTAAATATTTGTTTAGAGATGAACAGAGAACTGTTTTTTGAAAATAATTTTTAAAAGTAATTTTCTCTTTGCCTGCAAATGTACACTTCTCAAGGCCATTGCAGAAGCCATTTTTGTCAGCTTGACAATTAATGGGTCAACTCATAAATGCCAACAACTTCAAATCTAGAGAAAGAATAAAGTAAATTCCTTAGAATTACATCAATGAGGAAATTTAAACGAAATCTAGGATTTCTTTTTTCACGAGAGAGTTGATACTTACCTCCCTAATACTTTTGATATTGCTAAATATCGGCTTTCACTCAATAAACACTCAGATTAAAACAGTTAGGTGCCCCTACTGGGCAGGGAGTCAGAGCGTAGTCTGGCGGATGCCAGCCCCACCACCGCGCATGCGCAGACTAGCACTTCCTCTGACTAATTTATTGGCTGATACACATGCAACTATTAAGAGCCTGAAGACCGAGCCTCTGCGGGGTGGAGAGGCCGGGTCCGTATCTAGGGAGGTAAGTATCAACTCTCTCGTGAAAAAAGAAATCCTAGATTTCGTTTATTTCACATCAAGAGTATACTTACCTCCCTAATACTTTTGATATTGCCAGAATTCGACAGTGAATTCGGCGGGAGGGAGGCGAGGTCAAAAGACCAGCTCATCCCTATACGCTTTTCTGCGTTTAAGGCACTTAAACTTCTGAAACTGTATGAAAAAACAGTCAGGATTTGACTAACCATCGGATAACACCACCGATGTATGAGAGATGACCGAATGTCATATGCGCTCCCCCCCCCTCCTTCCTGGGAGGAAGAGTCGAATGACCTCAATGTCCTATACGCTCTCTACGTACAAGTGCCATGTACTACAGGACAGAGACGAAAAAACTCCATTTTCGTATACTCTCAACAATGAACCACATAAATACACAAAACCATCATCATATTAATAACGGGTAACGTGACAAGACAATCAACAATGGACAACTCATACACAAGACTGACCTTGTTGAAATGGCTGCTGACATCCTCTTCCCATTGGTGAAGAACGATGCAGTCCCAAAAAAGTGGTTGTTTCCATCAATTAATTGTGAAATATATAAGCAATGAGGAAACCCCATCAAAAATATAAGCCTAGTTATCTTTTCAAAATCGACAAGGCGAGAGGATTAGAGGTGTCACGGAGATAATGGTCTGTAAAACTTGACTCACAGTGCCACTGAGCCACCGACATAATATCATCCACAGGGACCCCATTAAATAGGGCAGTGGATGTCACTACGCCGTGGACACTGTGAGCCTTGGCCACGTCAACCTGCTTCCCGGTGGCGGATTTATGACAAAACTGAATGCATTCTACAATCCACCTGGAAATGGTGTCCTTAGAAGCCCTGCCATGGGGTTCAATATATGACAACCATAACGCCGACTGGTCGGTGCGCCACTCCGATGTACATTGTTTGTACCGGAGAAGCGCCCGGACGGGACACCATGCTTTAGAATTAGGATCATAACTAGTTAAAGCAGGCAAAACAATAGGTTGACCTGGATATTTCAACGACTGATTCTTAGCCAAGAAATTAATCCTAGGTAGCAGCTTAAGGCCTTCCCCTGAAACCACAAAACGGTCATCCTCGGCTGATAAGGCATGAATTTCACTTCTACGCCTAGCCGAGGCCGCAGCAATTAAAAACACAGTCTTCAGTGTTAATAGTTTCATAGAAATGGAACTAAGTGGTTCAAACGGCTTATCACCTAGTACTTAAAGCACTAGCGATAAACTCCAAGACGGAATCACAGGGGGATTCCTTGGTCTTAGATTGCCCATGCCTTTAATTAATACATTCAATGTATTTACTTCATCACTTCCCCTCTTAGCCAAGCAAGGAATAACAGACATTAAAGCTGACTTATAACCAGCAATAGAGTTAGGCTTCAGGCTATAGGCATCATACAGGTGACAGAGGAAATCAGCTACTACCTGAATAAACGAAATCTAGGATTTCTTTTTTCACGAGAGAGTTGATACTTACCTCCCTAATACTTTTGATATTGCTAAATATTGGCTTTCACTCAATAAACACTCAGATTTAAAACAGTTAGGTGCCCCTACTGGGCAGGGAGTCAGAGCGTAGTCTGGCGGATGCCAGCCCCACCACCGCGCATGCGCAGACTAGCACTTCCTCTGACTAGATTATTGGCTGACACACATGCAACTATTAAGAGCCTGAAGACCGAGCCTCTGTGGGGTGGAGAGGCCGGGTCCGTATCTAGGGAGGTAAGTATCAACTCTCTCGTGAAAAAAGAAATCCTAGATTTCGTTTATTTCACTTCAAGAGTATACTTACCTCCCTAATACTTTTGATATTGCCAGAATTCGAAAGTGAATCTGGCGGGAGGGAGGCGAGGTCAAAAGACCAGCTCATCCCTATACGCTTTTCTGCGTTTAAGGCACTTAAACTTCTGAAACTGTAAGAAAAAACAGTCAGGATTTGACTAACCATCGGATAACACCACCGATGTATGAGAGATGACCGAATGTCATATGCGCTCCCCCCCCCTCCTTCCAGGGAGGAAGAGTCGACTGACCTCAATGTCCTATACGCTCTCTACGTACAAGTGCCATGTACTACAGGACAGAGACGAAAAAACTCCATTTTCGTAACTCTCAACAATGAACCACACAAATACACAAACCATCACCATATTAATAACGGGTAATCGTGACAATACAATCAACAACGGACAACACATGAACAAGACTGACCTTGTTGAAAAGGCTGGTGACATCATCTTCCCATTGGTAAAGACTGATGCAGGCCCAAAAAAGTGGGTGTTTCCATAAATTAATTGTGAAATATATAAGTAATGAGGAAAAACCACCTCAAAAAATATAAACCGATTTATTTTTTCAAAACCGACAAGGCGAGAGGATTAGAGGTGTCACGGAGATAATGGTCTGTAAAACTTGACTCACAGTGCCACTGAGCCACCGACATAATATCATCCACAGGGACCCCATTAAATAGGGCCGTGGATGTCACTACGCCGCGGACACTGTGAGCCTTGGCCACGTCAACCTGCTTCCCGGTGGCAGATTTATGGCAAAACTGAATGCATTCCACAATCCACCTGGAAATGGTGTCCTTAGAAGCCCTCCCATGGGGTTCAATATATGACAACCATAACGCTGACTGGTCGGTGCGCCATGCCGCCGTACGTTGTTTGTACCGGCGCAGCGCCCGGACGGGACACCATGCTTTAGAATTAGGATCATATCTAGTTAAAGCAGGCAAAATAATAGGTTGACCTGGATATTTCAACGACTGATTTTTAGCCAAGAAATTAATCCTAGGTAGCAGCTTAAGGCCTTCCCCTGAAACCACAAAACGGTCATCCTCGGCTGATAAGGCATGAATTTCACTCCTACGCCTAGCCGAGGCCGCAGCAATTAAAAACACAGTCTTCAGTGTTAATAGTTTCATAGAAATGGAACTAAGTGGTTCAAAAGGCTTATCACCTAGTACTTGAAGCACTAGCGATAAACTCCAAGACGGAATCACAGGTGGATTCCTTGGTCTTAGATTGCCCATGCCTTTAATTAATACATTTAATGTATTTACTTCATCACTTCCCCTCTTAGCCAAGCAAGGAATAACAGACATTAATGCTGACTTATAACCAGCAATAGAGTTAGGCTTGAGGCTATAGGCATCATAGAGGTGACAGAGGAAATCAGCTACTACTTGAATAGATGAATCCATTGGATCAATACATCTTTTTGAGCACCATTCTGCAAATCTGTTGATTTTATAATTATATGCTCTGGAGGTTGACCCCCTCCTGGCTTTGGCCATAAACATGGCTGCTTGCTCAGAAAAGCCCTCCTTAATTCTAGATTCCTTGACAACATCCACGCAGTCAATCTGAACATTGACGGATTGTTGTGAAGGGCCTTGCCCTGGAAGATAATATCGTCCATCAGAGGCAGAGGAACCGGATTGCAGACCAGAAGGTCCAGCAGATCCGTATACCATGATCGGCTTGGCCAATCCGGGGCGATCAGAAGCACTTGGCATTCCTCTTGCCTGATTTTCTGAAGAATTTTTGGAATCAGGATTGCTGGAGGGAATGCGTATGCATACATTCTCCCCCAGCTGATAGCTAACGCATCTGTTGCGAAAGCGCTTGGATCCGGAATCGGAGAGACGTACGTCGTCATCTTCGCATTCTTCTTCGTTGCGAACAAATCGATGTTGGGTTTCCCCCAATGGTCGAACAGACGATCCGCCACACATTGATTTAGTTGCCATTCCGTGGGTAAAACACTCATCCTTCGGCTCAATGAGTCTGCTAGCAGATTTAACCTTCCCGGAATATGAACTGCTTTCAAGGTAATCTGGTGATCCAGGCACCAACAAAGCAGTCTCCATCATACAGAGACTGGGCGACTTCGTTCCGCCCTGGCGGTTTATGTAAGTCACAACTGTTGAGTTGTCTGAACGAATAAGAACAATCTTGCCCTGAACTTTCTGTAAGAAATGTTCCAGGCCCAGGACTACTGCTCTTAGCTCCAGTAGATTTATATGTTCCTTTGACTGTTCCGGATTCCAAAGCCCTGATATCGTGGATTCTTCCAGGCAAGCCCCCCAGCCCTCCAACGATGCATCTGTATACACAGTCACCTGAGGGTGGGGAGGGGTTAGCATAACCCCGACCAAGAGATTCTCTGTGTCCAACCACCATTGCAGGTGATGAATCAGAGGCGCCAACACTGACACGTTCGAGTCCAGCGAACCTGTACTCTGGGTCCATTGTGTCATGAGAAATAACTGGATCGGCCGCCTGCGTAAGGCGGCCTGAGGAATGACTGGTTCCAATGAAACCATCAACCCCAGCATTCTCAAGTAAACCCGTGCCAGGACATGACGACTGTCGCACACTGACTGAATTAATGAGATGAGTTTCTGAACTCTCTCCTGAGTAGGAAAAACATATCCTGTCTCTAGATCGAAGAACATCCCCAGGTAAACAAACTTCTGGGATGGAGTCAGCTCTGATTTTGGGAAATTGATCATCCAGCCCAAGTCTGTGAGAGTCTTCAAAACAATCTCCAGACTGGCCGATAAACTTTCCTGGGTGTGCGCTTTCAACAGCCAGTCGTCTATGTACGTGTGGACTGCTATACTTCTCCTGCGGAGGTATGCGGTGATCGCAAGAACCACACGGGTGAAAACCCGAGGAACCGTGGAAATTCCGAAGGGTAACACCCTGAATTCCCACTGTCTGCCCTGGAATGCAAATCTCAGGAAGCGACGGAAACTCCTGTGTATGGGGATGTGGAAATAAGCGTCCTTCAAATCTATCGACGCTGTCCACATTCCCCTCTCTAACCCCGCCAACACCGAGCGCACAGTCTCCATCTTGAAACTGGGCGTCTCTATGAACTTGTTCAATGGCTTGAGGTTGAGAATTGGTCTCCACCCTCCGGTGTTTTTTGTTACTAAGAACAGGGTTGAATAGAAGCCCGGACACCTCTGTGCCGGCTGAATAGCTCCTTTTTGTATGAGGGAATTTATTTCCTCCTCGATACACAACCTTTGCTCTGGATCTCTCGGATTTGGAGTCCAGATCGGCACTAGAGACAGTCGCGATGGCGGGCCTGTCATCCAATCGGGATGATACCCGACTGAAAGCCATCGCAAGACTAAACGGTCCTGAGTTAACCGTTCCCACTCTTGCATGTGGTCGGCTAGCCGGCCTCCCACCGGTCCACCTAGGGATAGAGGTGGACATAACGAGTGCAAGAGCGGCACTGTCTCCTTTGCCAGAAACACCGGCGCGGTTCTCACCGCGGTAACCGTCCCATCAGGAACGATTACCCCGCCCAGATCCTCGCGCGCCACGACCAGCACCGCGCGCACCTCGGTGCGCGGGCGGCTGCCTGGCTGACTGCGCCTGAGGAGCCTGCGCCCCCCTCGCTGCTGGCCGAATCGCACGCGGCCGAGGCCGACGCTGCGATGGTGGTTGGCCTCTGACCTGGCCACCACCACCTCGAGCCTGCAGGGGACGATACGCATGGGGTGCGGCGCGAACGTTAGCACGACGAAGCACCTCAAACTGCTCGCGCAGCACCCTCTGGTTATTGACCAGAGTAACCGTCTCCTGGAGGTGCCTACATCCCTCACCTCCAAAGAGACCAGGACCTGTCATAGGCATACGCAGTAGCCTATTGTACAGGTCCTGGGACGGGCACAGATTGTCCAAGGCAAATGTGTGCCTTGCCCGGACACTCCTGGTCACCGCCCGCGTCATACAGTCCAGAGCCAGGTTGATACCATCCTGGATGGCTCGCTGGACTGTGACCGGACTTGGCTGGCGCGATGCGGATGCTGTTACTACCCCTTGTAACAGCTGGGAGACGTGGGACAGAGCGGCAATCGAAGCCCTCCCACTCTCCTCCGCATCACGCAACGCGGTATTTGCTGAACGCAACGCGTTCGAACACAAGACTCCCGTGTCAGAACGGGAGCCTGGCCGCGCATCCTCACCCAAAGCCGCGCGGTCATCCACGCTCGGCTTAGGTACCACACCGTACCGCTGGTAATCCAGGGGCACGATGTGGCAACACCTGGCCACCTCGCGCGGGGCCTTAGCGAGACGTCCACTCGATTTAATGGACGTCTCCGCCGCCTCGAACATGTCAACGACATGCTCTGCCAGCGGCAGAGAAGGCATAGCGTTAGCAGTAGGCTTACCAGCTAACCACGGCCTGTGATCACGCTGGCTAGCCGACTGCTCCACGGGCAGATCTGGTCTAACACTCACCAACCACTGGCAAGCGTCAGACCAATCCTCCTCCGTGGCTAGCTGCGAGCGCTCTACAAGACGGGGGCCTTCGTCTTCCTCCTGAGCGCAAGCAACAGAGCTTGACGGCGGATATGCTGATATCCCTGGCAAGCCAGGGAGAGCATGCGGGCCTAATAACACCGGCATGCTAATCTCACTGGCTTGACCAGGAGCAGGCGCCGTGGTAGAGCGCGGGGCATATACCGCCCCACCACGGCCCCGGCCAGCACCAGCGACACTCTCGGCAAGCCGAGGTATGCGGTAACGCTGGCCCTCAGCGCCCAGGGCCACAGTCTGAACCGTGGATTCTACCCCTGGGAGAGTAGAACCATGGAATAAGTCGCCTGTATTCCCCGCGAGGGGTGCACAGGCGTCATAATCCATGGCCACGTCCTCAGAGGCGACCCCAACAGGTAATCCTCATCCTCCTGGCCAGACAGATTAGACTCCGGGTCAGCAAAGAGAGCTAACCCGGACTGGCCAGGGAAGGTGCCATACGAGGTACTGGCACCCGCGGCGTGCGGATATCCCTGGACTGATAAGCAGCCCGCGGGTTCCAGCGACAACCGTCCACGGTCCCTATTCGGCGCGGCACTAAGCCTGCTGCCAGGGTCGTGGAACGCCCCCTCTAATGGGGCCACCTCTGAATCTTCGAACAACGGAAGCGTACTAAGGAAAGGTGATTCAGAGGTGGGGATTACCTGCTCCGAAGCAGATGATGAGGCCAGCAAAGGATTTGGTCCAGGAAGCATGCCACGAAGCAACTCTGGAACGAAATCCTTTATTGTCCTCCTCATCTCTCACAACATCTCGGTCCGGAAGGCCTCCATGTCCACCGCGGACGAGGCCTTCCTCTTACCCTTCTTACTCACAACCTCTCTTTTCTGCTTCTTCTTGTCCTCCTCCACCACCTTGTCCTTTGCCTGCAAGCACAAGAATTCGGACATTAGCTCGGCCCCCCCCAGTGCTTACATATCTCGCAATTAAGCAAGGGACCACAGGGGCTACACTGATAACAGAGATGAGGCACAAACTTGTCCTTCAAAAACCATCCACAGGACGCACAACCAGGTCTTTGAAACAGGGCAAAGGACGAGGAGTATGAGCAATCTAGTTAAGCTCAGAAACTCACCACCTCAAGAGAAGGAAATGATCATAAAGATCAATATTAATCAGAAAACCAGCTTCGGACAACTTTAATTGTTAATAAAGAGCAAGGCCGATTATGACGTCATTAATCCTATGACAGGAAAAAATCGATCCCAAACAAACATCCAAGTGCAAGGACGAATTGTATCTCTAACCAGAACATGTGCAGAATGGACATTTCGACTACACAACCATCAGATATATACTGATAACAATGGCAAATACTGTTAATTATCTCCCTTTCCTCTAAATAATTAACATCACCTCATATCAATAATTAGATACCTGACACTTTGTATAGACAAACCATCCAACTTGATGAACTGGAGCACTCCACCAACTGAACGCCTCTTAACTCTCTCCACCTCTAGGGGAAGGAATTGGATCAAGAGGGCAAAGTGAGAAGACCTTTATACTAGGCCTCCGACTCACTGGACATAAAATTTTTGGTTAGATAACCTAACAGTATTAGTAGGAAATGGAACCATGGTGGAGAGAAACAAACCCTCTGCTGATGTGATGTCCATTATATGTCGTCACACAGACCTGTGGACATAAACACAAAGAGAGATTAGTATGATATAGCACCTAGTTGAAATAAACCAACTAAACAAGGCGCTTATCACGGTAAGCGCGAGTCCCGGAAACACATTACACCGGGGACAAACTCGCTAATTTTACTAGAAGTCACCTGATTTAAAGGTCCTGGGCCCTCCTCTGGCGAAGTCATCCTTCCTGCCATCTTTATCAGGGATAAACACTTCCAAATTTTCACAAAAACACTAAGAATTGAGCGAAGAAAAGCACTTAGCACAAAAACATGTGTAGACTCTCTGCCAATAAATTAGCAAAGAGGAAGTGCTAGTCTGCGCATGCGCGGTGGTGGGGCTGGCATCCGCCAGACTACGCTCTGACTCCCTGCCCAGTAGGGGCACCTAACTGTTTTAATCTGAGTGTTTATTGAGTGAAAGCCGATATTTAGCAATATCAAAAGTATTAGGGAGGTAAGTATACTCTTGATGTGAAAACATGTCGCGTACGTGCATGCCTGAAGCTGTATCTCAAAAGCGACGGATCCAAATTTGCTGAAATTTTAACACAACTAACGATCTTAGGTCTGGATTTTGGCTGCTATTCAGATTTAAAGAAACATGGATCAAGATCAGATCAAACTCTGGCTATATGGATATCTCAGAAACTGCTGGTACAATTTGACTCAAATCTTAATGCAACAATAGGTCGTACTGTACACTGGTACTCCACAACTCTATCAATCTTTACAATATGGCAAAAACATAAGCATGATTCTCATATTGCTCTTTGTTAAAAATTTAACCCTTAATTATAGACCATTTTTGAAAGTTTACCGCTGGAATGACTGGCTCGGTTATTCCAGTGGTAAATTTTCAAAAATACTCTTCTCTTGGTCTGCAAATCGACATTTCTCAAGATCACTGCAGACACCGTTTATGACTGACATGAGTATTAAAGGGTTAATTATGTCAACTTACTGCATTTGTCCATTAACCATGATAGCCACTCTGGAGCAGAGAACATCAGCTTCCTCCATGTAATGTGTGGTCAATATACCGCCTTTCTCCTGACTACGAAAACCAGAACTTATTGTGTCCCTAAAGAGGTAAGATAAAAATACATGTCTATGGTAAATAACAAGGAGTCTGCTATTTATTTATATACATACAGAGGGGCTATACAGTCAGAGGTGGGTTAGGGGAGGTAGACGGGTGGGTTAAATTTGAGCCCTTTATCCAATATGGTCCATGGTGTGAAACTGACGGATCCAGTATGCTTCTTTTGCCTCTGATATGGATATTGGAGCAGACATCCAAGTTCACTCTTAGAACTTGGGACAATGCTGAAAGAATCATTCCCTTCACATGGTTGGGTGAGGTAATTTTCTGTTTCCTTTGTAGGTACCGTTATCTCTCCTATGGAGGGTATGATCCGCTTCTGTTGGAGCTGGTCTGTATTGGCTGTCATAATTTTGCTGGATTTTTTAAACTGCCAGAACACCTCAAAATATGGAATGCTTCACGAATTTGCATGTCATGCTTTGCACACCCTCAAATTTGTTCAAGAAAATTTCAATTTTCTCATAGAAAATGTCCATTTGCACACCAAGAGAAGACTATTTTTGAAAAATGTACCACTGGAATGACTGGCTCGGTTATCGAGCTAGTCATTTCAGTGGTAAATTTTCAAAAATAGTCTTCTCTTAGTCTGCAAATGGACATTTCTAAAGACCACTGCGCAAGCCATTTTTGGCTCATATGAGTGTTAAAGGGCTAAGAGTAGTCTTTTAAATGAGTTTGGGGACATTTTTGGAAGTCCAATATGGCTGCCAAACATGGTAGATTTTGATTGGTCCATGGCAGCCATGTTTTTTTAGATATCAATTTCCCTTGAACAAACGTTAATGGCCCTTAGTCCGTAATCATATCTCCCAAATTTCGGCCCTATCCGTTCCGCAGTTCTGGAGAAGTTGTTCTTGTGAAAACTAAGCCATCAAAGATGGCCGCCGAACCATTTGGTCAATCAAGTTTTCTTGAACAAACTTGGCTTACGTCTTTTCCTAGATGTTTCATGAGCTTTGAATCGACTCCCCACACAGTTTCAGAGATTTTTCAGACGTTTCCTAAAATGGGCTGAAATCCAAGATGGACACTGGCCAAATTGGCAGATCAGCTTCATTTGAACAAACTTGGATCCCTATGCCTTAAGCATGTTTCCTGCCAAATATAATTGAAATCGGCACAGTGGTTCTTAAGAAGTCGTTTAAAGGAAAAGTTGATGGATGAAGGACGGACACACGACGGACTGTCACCATGGCATAAGCTCAAATGGCCTTTCAGGCCAGGTGAGTTAACAATGTATAGGTTACAAGTTGAAATAATGACCATCAAGAAAATTTTTTTTGCCAAGAATAAACAGTATATCATTATATTAATTACCTAACATCTATGTCAGGATTACATACCAGAGAAAGCGTTTTGATTTGGGATCCATCCCTGTCGAAGGTTCGTCCAATAAAACTATCTTTGGCTGGCCCAGCATACTGATAGCGTAACATGTCTGAAATATATAGGCATGACAACTCTTTGTACACCTTGTTACAATAATGGACCTTTCCATTTTTAGATATGCCCCGCCCATCTCTAGCTACGCTCCGCCCACACCTCGCTCATGTTGGGATCGATTGATCTCTGACTATCTATATCCAGAAAACACTATACAGGTAAGCTGTTGAATATTTTGAAACCAATTTGAAAGTGCCCAGTCAAATTAGTTTCAAAATATTCAACAGCATGTTTATTAAATAGTAGAGACACAATTTGTACACTGTATCGGACAATTAAGAGTTAAAGACAGGCCGTATAGAATTATTTATGACATAATGATTATGACATCATTCTACACGCTGCTTAGCTGATTATGACATCATATGACGTAATTACTCTGGAAAGATTCATTTTCAAGTATGAAATACCATACAAAAAGTACTCAGCGTAAGGTTATTAGAAGCACAGATACCATAGATATTACGTTATTACTCTACCATACAAAATTTATTATCAATAGATTATTATGGAATTTTCCATGTTTGTATTATTTATAATGGTATTCAGTTATCAGAATGATAAGAAAATTATCAAAATGAAGACAATTATAATATAATAATTTTATAAGAATCAGCCAATAAATTTATCAAAATGGTTGTCAATATAAAGCAATGCAAGGCACATATCTGAGAATTCCTGGTAATTTATGAGCCCTGTAATGGTCAAGCTGGCCTCTGCAGTGGTCTTGAGACAGAGGTCTATTTTTGAAAATTTATCACTAAAATGGTAGTAAACGAACCAATCATTCCCGACGTAAAATAGTTTTCGCTTCGTCACAAAATGGATTTTATGCATGAAGGAATCGAGATTTTCTTGACCATATTTTACCGATAAAGGTTTAAAATAGAGGATTTCTGCCTGTAAATGAACATGTTGCTTAAAGCAATGCTAATCACATATCAAATGTTGTGTTGTACTGAAAGATTAGGGTTTATAGATTCCATATCATTCATATCCTGTCAAATTTCCTTATCTGTATCACAATTATCTGCTTTGTAATATCACATATATGTTGAAACATAATCGTCGACATCTTGTCTACTCAAGCGATAGTGCGTGATGTCATGTTGCATTACATTCTTTATTATGAAAACATCATCTCGTTGAATATTTTCAGAATATTCATTAGCTTACCTGTATGGTTGCTTTTTATATCACATTGTCAAATTATTTGTGGCACCGCTTTGACTGAGTGCATAGACCGAGGCAGATAAGCTAGTTTTTCCCCGACAAGCTTAATATTATATGTATAATTTACGATTGGCGTGTTAGATCACTTGAATAACTATTATGATATGAAGTTAGTTCTCCTTTAAATAATGTGATATGAAATTAACTATTATAGAACACAGATGTGCGTACACTATGACCGTTAGATGAGCTTACCTTTCGCTTTGTACCGCCCGATGTTATTTTAGCATGTTTATCAGCATGCTCCTCAATCTGTAATGACTTGATAAAGCTGAAACAGGCAATTATTAAATCTAGCTAATGGATGGATCCAACCTGTCACTCAAGTATATGGCATCATAATCAAATACATCACATATAGGCTGACATCACAATCAAAATGCGTAATGAATGACATATCTAGCTCAGTCATGAACATTGAAAAGACTATCAAGGGTATGAAATATATGTCTTTGATGGATTTATTATTTAAGAAACATTCTGTTGAATATTTTGAAACAAATTTGACTGGGGGCTGTTGCTGCCATAGGTCGCAACATCACTGAATCTAATTAGTTTCCAAATTTCAAAATGGGATTCTGAGAAGTCAGAGTTTGAAGTATACAAGTCTATTCCAACATGCACAAAATGTGGGTGGAACAAACTTGGCTAGAAATGGCCGTGGCACTGGTGATATAAATCTTCAGAGATTGAGTCGAAAACTCCATTAAAAATTGACAGAAGCTGCTGACACTTGAACCTGATCTGTAACTTCTTATACCAAAGCAATGTATCAGTTTTCAGCTGAATATCCAGAACGAGAGCGAAAGAGTGTGGAAAATTGATATTTTTCGTATTTCATAAATCAAAATGGGGCATAACTCCACAAAAAATCAACAGAAACACCTGAAACTTGAACTTCTGCTGTAACTTCTCATAACAATGCAATATACCAATTCTCAGTTGAATGTCTTGAAGGAGTGCGAAAAAAACTGAACGGGGGCGTAACTCCATAAGCTGCCCGAAACTCAAACTTCCTCTGTAACTCTTTAGAGCAATAAAAATGCAGAAAACCAACTGTGACAGACAGATGAAGAGCACACCTATAGTACCCCAATTGGCGAAATGCCTAGGCTAGGCTAAGACAGACTATGATAAGATAGGCTAAGAGAGAAAGTCAACTAAGGATATCATGAGATTGTAATAGTTATAATATGTACCGGTAATACATTTCACATCATCACTGCTAGGCAACGTGCAAACATTTAAATTTTCTTGATCACATTTAGCCATTAACAGGTTAAGGAAATTTTATTATATTAATTTACATAGTGCTTCGGGGCAAGTAGTAGATTGTCTATTATTGGGCCTATTTATCCCTTAGCACTCTGATGTCAAAATTTAAATTTTTCAAATTAGATTAAAAGATGAACCGGTCTTCATTTTTCAAAAAATTTGGTGGGAGATGCAACATTGTCCACCAAAATTGTTGAAAAATGTACACCAGTTTCTTTGCAATTGACACAGTAAATGATAGAATATTGACATTAGTGTGATAAGAGTTAAATGACATTATACAAACTTTATACTTGGCCAAAAAACACCTTCTCTAAGTGTACCCATACTATCCACAGTTCTCAATAATACCAGAGAGTTATTCAGCACCTGTTTCATACATATCACTTACTAGTTCGTGGTATCCTCAATATCTGCCTTAGAGATGCCTTTCAGTAGACCATATAGACGAATATGTTCTCTAAGGGTAATGCGATCCCATAGCGCGTCATGCTGAGGGCAACTACCCATCTGTTGAAAAGCATCGGAAAGGCTGGAGCGGACATCATAGCCAGCGACAGTGATCTGTGAGAAGATGATAGGTAACAATGTATCCAAGTTTAGTTCCAATAGGATTAACCAATCCTGAAGATAAGCCGAAAAGTTTTGCTGAACACAAAAACTTAACATTGAAGAAAACAAGTTTTGTATCAAGGTCACAGTGACATTGACCTTTGATCTTGTGACCTCAGTATCATCATGCCGCATCCTAACAGTATAGGCAACCACATAGCCATGTTTAGTTGCAATAAGATTAATTGATCCTGAAATATAAGCTTAGAAGTTTTGCTAAACGCAAAAACTTAACATTGTTGACGCCGTCGTCTTCGGAAAACTGACACATATCTCTCACTTTCCGCTTCACAGGAAAGACAATGGCCTTTGCAGTGGTCTTGACGAATGTCCATTTGTAGGCCATGAGACCCACTGGAATAACTAGCTCGATAATCGAGCCAGTTATTCCGGTGGTAAATTTTCAAAAATATTCTCTTGATCTGCAATAATATTTTAAATCCTTTACTGATCCATATTCTGTAATGAATTTGAAATTTTATTGACCTAATCTTACCATTAAAGGGAAAATATTAAAAGGTAAATTGAAAACAGTATCATATTACGCAGCAATGGGTTAACGCTAAATTTAAACAAAATCACGGATTTCTTTTTTCACGAGAGTTGATACTTACCTCCCTAATACTCTTTGATATTGCTAAATATCGGCTTTCACTCAATAAACACTCAGAATAAAAACAGTTAGTTGCCCCTACTGGGCAGGGAGTCAGAGGGCAGTCCGGCGGATGCCAGCCCCACCACCGCGCATGCGCAGACTAGCACTTCCTCTGACTAATTTATTGGCTGACACACATGCAACTAACAGGAGCCTGAAGACCAAGCCTCTGTGGGGCGGAGAGGCCGGGTCCGTATTAGGGAGGTAAGTATCAACTCTCTCGTGAAAAAAGGAATCCGTGATTTCGTTTATTTCACTTCAAGAGTATACTTACAAAAAAACGTACCTCCCTAATACTCTTTGATATTGCAAGAATTCGGCGGGAGGGAGGCGAGGTCAAAAGACCAGCTCTTCCCTATGCGCTTTTCTGCGTTTAAGGCACTTAAACTTCTGAAACTGTGTGAAAACACAGTCTGGATTTGAAAAAACATCGGCTAACACAAACCGATGGATGAGAGATGACCGAATGTCATATGCGCGGGGCCCCACCCCAACCCCCCCCTCCCGGGGAGGAAGACTCGAATGACCTCAATGTCCCATACGCTCTCTATGTACAAGTGCCATGTACTATTATAGGACAAGAGACGAAAAAACTCCATTTTCGTATACTCTCAATGATGAACCACATAAAAACACATACCATCACCATTTTAATAACAAAGGGTCACGTGACAATACAATTAACAATGAACAACACATAAACAAGACTGACCTTGTTGAACTTGGCTGCTGACATCATCTTCCCAGTGGTGAAGGCTGATGCAGTCCCAAAAAGTGGTTGTTCCCATTAATTAATTGTGATATATACAAGTAATGAGGAAGCCTCATCAAAAAAGTACACCTGATTATTTTTTCAAAATCGATACGGCGAGAGGATTAGAGGTGTCACGGAGATAACGGTCTGTAAAACTTGACTCACAGTGCCACTGAGCAACTGACATAATGTCATCCACAGGAACCCCATTAAATAGGGCAGTGGAAGTCACTACGCCCGGACACTGTGAGCCTTGGCCATGTCAACTTGCTTACCGGTGGCGGATTTATGACAAAACTGAATACATTCTACAATCCACCTGGAAATGGTGTCCTTAGACGCCCTGCCATGGGGTTCAATATATGACAACCATAATGCTGACTGGTCCGTCCGCCACTCCTGAGTACGTTGTTTGTACCAGATCAGTGCTCGGACGGGACACCATGCTTTAGAATTAGGATCATATCTAGTTAGCTGGCAAAAAAATAGGTTGACCTGGATATTTCAGACTGATTCTTAGCCAAGAAATTAATCCTAGGTAGAAGCTTAAGGCCTTCCCCTGTAACCACGAAACGGTCTTCCTCGGCTGATAAGGCATGAATTTCACTCCTACGCCTAGCCGAGGCCACAGCAATTAAAAATACAGTGTTAAGAGTCAACATTTTCATAGAAATCGAACTAAGTGGTTCAAAAGGCTTATTGCCTAGTACCTGAAGCACCAGAGATAAACTCCAAGATGGAATCACCGGGGGATTCCTTGGTCTTAGATTGCCCATGCCTTTAATTAATACATTTAATGTACTTACTTCATCACTTCCCCTATTAGCCAAGCAAGGGATAACTGTCATTAAAGCTGATTTATAACCAGCAATAGAGTTAGGCATCATACAGGCGACAGAGGATATCAGCTACTACCTGAATAGATGAATCCATTGGATCAATACATCTTTTTGAGCACCATTCTGCAAATCTGTTGATTTTATAATTATATGCTCTGGAGGTTGACCCCCTCCTGGCTTTGGTCATAAACATGGCTGCTTGCTCAGAAAAGCCCTCCTTAATTCTAGATTCCTTGACAACATCCACGCAGTCAATCTGAACATTGACGGATTGTTGTGAAGGGCCTTGCCTAGAAGATGTCGTCCATCAGAGGCAGAGGAACCGGATTGCAGACCAGAAGGTCCAGCAGATCCGTATACCATGATCGGCTTGGCCAATTTGGTGCGATCAGAAGCACTTGGCACTTGGCACTCCTGCTGTCTGATTTTCTGAAGAATTTTTGGAATCAGGATTGCTGGAGGGAATGCGTATGCATACATTCCCACCCAGCTGATAGCTAATGCATCTATTGCGAAAGCGCTTGGATCTGGAATCGGAGAGACGTACGTCGTCATCTTCGCATTCTTCTTCGTTGCGAACAAATCGGTTGGGTTTCCCCCAATGGTCGAACAGATGATCTGCCACACATTGATTTAGTTGCCATTCCATCGGTAAAACACTCATCCTTCGGCTCAATGATTTAACCTTCCCGGTATATGAGCTGCTTTCAAGGTAATCCTGTGATCCAGGCACCAACAAAGCAGTCTCCATGTCATCATACAGACTGGGCGACTTCGTTCCGCCCTGGCGGTTTATGTAAGTCACTACTGTTGAGTTGTCTGATCGAATAAGAAATGTTCCAGGCCCAGGACTACTGCTCTTAACTCCAGTAGATTGATATGTTCCTTTGACTGTTCCAGATTCCAAAGCCCTGATATCGTGGATTCTTCCACGCAAGCTCCCCATCCCTCCATCGAGGCATCTGTATACACAGTTACTTGAGGGTGAGGAGGGGTTAGCATAACCCCAGCCAAGAGATTCTCTGTCTTCAACCACCATTGAAGGTGGTGAATTAGAGGCTCCAACACTGACACATTTGAGTCCAGTGAACCTGTACTCTGGGTCCATTGTGTCATGAGAAATAACTGGATCGGCCGCCTGTGGAATGACTGGTTCCAGAGAAACCATCAACCCCAGCATTCTCAAGTAAACCCGTGCCAGGACATGACGACTGTTGCACACTGACTGTATTACTGAGATGGGTATCTGAACCCTCTCCTGAGTAGGATAAACATATCCTGTCTCTAGATCGAAGAACATCCCCAGGTAAACAAACTTCTGGGATGGAGTCAGCTCTGATTTTTGGAAATTGATTATCCAGCCTAAGTCTGTGAGAGTTTTCAAAACTATCTCCAGATTCGCCAATAAACTTTCCTGGGTGTGTGCTTTTAACAGCCAGTCATCTATGTACGTGTGGACTGCTATGCTTCTCCTGCGGATGTATGCTGTAATCGCAAGCACCACTCTGGTGAAAACCAGAGGAGCCGTGGAAATTCCGAAGGGTAACACCCTGAATTCCCACTGTCTGCCCTGGAATGCAAATCTCAGGAAGCGACGGAAACTCCTCGCTATGGGGATGTGGAAATAAGCATCCTTCAAATCTATTGAAGCTGTCCACATTTTCCTCTCCAACCCCGCCAACACCGACTTCAGTCTCCATCTTGAAACTGGGTGTCTCTATGAAATTGAGAATTGGCCTCCACCCTCTGGTGTTTTTTGTCACTAAGAACACGGTTGAATAGAAGCCCGGACACTTTTGTGCCGGCTGAATTGCTCCTTTTTGTATGAGGGAGTTTATTTTCTCCTCTATACACAACCGTTGATCTGGATCTCTTGGAATTTGAGTCCAGACTGGCACCAGAGACAGTCGCGATGGTGGGCCTGTCATCAAATCGGGATGATACCCGACTGAAAGCCATTGCAAGACTAAACGGTCCCGAGTCAACCATTCCCACTCTTGCTTGTGGCGGGCCAACCGCCCCCCCCCCCCCCCCCACTGGACCACCTAGGGAGAGGTGGACATAAGGAGTGCAAGAGTGGCACTGTCTCCTTTGCCAGAAACACTGGAGTGGTTCTCACCCTGGTAACCGGCCCATCAGGCACGATTACCATGACCAGATCCTCGCGCGCCACGACCAGCACCGCGCGCACGAGGTCGCGGGTGGCTGCCTGGCTGGCTGCGCCTGAGGAGCCTGCGCCCCCAGCACCCCCATCACTGCTGGCCGAATCGCACGCGGCCGAGGCCGACGCTGCGCTGGTGGCTGGCCTCTGACATGGCCACCTGCACCTCGAGCCTGCAGGGGATGGTACGCAGGGGGTGCAGCACGAACGTGCTCCCTACGGAGCACCTCAAACTGTTCATGCAGCGCCCTCTGGTTGTTGACCAGAGTGACCGTCTCCTGGAGGTGCTTGCATCCCTCACCTCCAAAGAGACCAGGACCTGCCATAGGCATACGCAGAAGCCTATTGTACAGGTCCTGGGACGGGCACAGGTTATTCAACGCAAACGTGCGCCTCGCCCGGACACTTCTGGTCACCGCCCGAGTCATACAATCCAGAGCCAGGTTGATACCATCCTGGATGGCTCTCTGGACCGTCATTGGGCTCGGCTGGCGTGATGCGGATGCTGTCACTACCCCTTGCAACAGCTGGGAGATGTGAGAAAGCGCCGCAATAGATGCTCTCCCACTCTCCTCCGCATCATGTAACGCGGTATTGGCCGAACACAGCGCGTTCGAACACAGGGCTCCTGTGTCAGAACGGGAACCTGGCCGCGTATCTTCACCTAAAGCCGCGCGGTCATCAACGCTGGACCACACTGTACCTCTGGTACTCCACGGGTACGATGCGGCAGTGCCTTGATGAACGTCTCCGCCGCCGAGAACATATCAACGATATGTTCTGCTAGCGGCAGAGATGGCATGGTGCTAACAGTCGACTTTCCAGCTAACCACGGCCGGTGGTCTCGCTGGCTAGCCGACTGTTCCACGGGCAGGTCTAGCCTGACGCTTATCAGCCATTGACAAGCGTCTGACCAATCCTCCTCCGTGGCTAACTCCTGAGCAAACGCAGTCGAGCTTGAAGTTGGATAGGCTGACACTCCTGGCAAGCCAGAGAAAGCATGCGGGCCCGAAAGAGCAGGCATGTTAATCTGACTGGCTTGTCCAGAAGGCGCCGTGGTAGAGCGTGGGGCAGTTACCGCCACACCACGGCCCCGGCCAGAACCAGCAATACTCTCGGCAAGCCGAGGTATGCGGAACAACTGGCCGTCAGATCCAACCAGGGCCACCTTCTGAGCCGTGAATTCTACTCCTGTGTGAGTAGAACCATGGACTATGTCGCCCGCATTCCCCGAGAGGGGTGCACAGACGTCAAAATCCATGGCCACGGCATCAGAAGGGGAACCCAGCAGATAATCCTCTTCTTCCTGGCCAGACAGATTAGACTCCAGGTCAGCAAAGAGAGCTAACCCGGACTGGCCATGAAAGGTGCCATAGGAGGTACTGGCACCTGCGGCGTGCGGATACCCCTGGGCTGATAAGCAGCCAGCAGGTTCAGCGACAACCGTCCACGGACCACCGGCGCGGCAAGCCTGCTGCCAATGTCGTGGAATGCCCCCTCTAATGGGGCCACCTCTGAATCGTCGAAAACTGGTAATGGCCTAAGGAAACTCGATTCAGAGGCGGGGATTATCTGCTCCGAAGCAGACGAAGAGGACAACAAAGGATTTGATCCAGGAAGCATGCTACGGAGCAACTCTGGAACCAAATCCTTGATTGTCCTCATCTCTCCCAACATCTCACTACGGAAGGCCTCCATGTCCACTGAGGACGAGGCCTTCCTCTTACCTTTTTTACCTGCTACCTCTCGTTTCATCTTCCTCTCCTCCTCCCCGACCTTATCCTTCGCCTGTAAAGATAAGAACTCATTCATTAATTCACCCCCCCCCCCCCCCCACTGCTTGCATACATCACACTTAAGTAATGGTCCACAAGGACTACATTGGAAGCACAGGTGAGGGATGAACTTCTCCTTTAAGAAGCGACCACAGAACGGACAACCAGGTCTCTGAAACAGGGCAGAAGACGAGGACAATGAGTATTTTAGTTAAGGTTAGAAACTCAAAACCAAAATAAAAGAGAGGAAGAAATGATCATAAAGATCACTTATCAATATGAGAAACCAGCGTTGGACAAAACTTTAAATGTTAATAAAGAGCAAGGCTGATTATGACATCATAATTTCAAGAAAGAAATTAAATCGATCCGAAACAAACATCCAGGTGTAAGGACGAATTGTATTCATATCCAGAACATCTAACTAGGAAGGATAGATATTCGGGCTACACAAACATCAGATACACAATGATACTAGTGGCAAATTTTAGTTTACATAATTATTATCACCTCATATCATGAACTAGAATACCTGATTCTTTGTATAGACAAACCATCCAATCTGATGAACTGGAACACTCCACCAAGACTATGACCTCTTAATTGTCTCCACCTTAGGGGAAAAGGAATTGGATCAAAAGGGCAAAGTGAGAAGACCTTCTTATGAGGCCTCCGAGTCACTGGACATAGACTTTTTGGTTAGATAACCTAACAGTATTAGTAGGAAATGGAACCTCGGTGGAGAGAAACAAACCCTCTGTTGATGTGATGTCCCATACATATCCAGACAGATACCTGTGGACATAAACACAAAGAGAGATTAACATTATATAGTGCCATGTTGACATAAAACAACTATACTAGGCGCTTATCACGATAAACGCGAGTCCCGGAAGCACATTACACCGGGAAAAACTCGCTAAATTATAATAGAAGTCACCTGATGGATAGATCCTGGGCCCTCCTCCGGCGAAGTAATCCTATCTGCCATCTTAATCAGGGGTTCTAGACTTCTATAAACACTTGAAAAACTTGAGAAAAGCTCTAAGCACAAAAAACATGTGCCAATAAATTAGCAAAGAGGAAGTGCTAGTCAGTGCATGCGTGGTGGTGGGGCTGGAATCCGCCGGACTGCCCTCTGACTCCCTGCCCAGTAGGGGCACCTAACTGTTTTTATTCTGAGTGTTTATTGAGTGAAAGCCGATATTTAGCAATATCAAAGAGTATTAGGGAGGTAAGTATACTCTTGAAGTGAAATAAACATAACCTGTAGGATTAAACCACACCAAGCATAATAAAGACAACATTTATATAAAGATCACTTTAATGAATTCCCAGAACAAATTAAAAACTTAATTTTAACACTTCAAAGAAAACCACTTGTCTATAAACACTATATAGGCAAACCTGTGTGGTACTCATATAAAAGCTGAACTATGCCTTCTCAATCTACAGAACTATTAGCACAATGCTGAGTGAGCGAGCGAGCGAACGTGTGTGAGCGCTCATACATGACACAGTAAAATATGAATGCCTTTCCAGACAACACTACCATACCTCTCCACATGTAGCACCAATTTCAACTTGTATCATATTCAAAGTGGTTGTTTTGCCTGCACCATTTGGCCCCAGTAATCCAAACACCTCACCAGCTTCGACAGCAAATGATATGTTTCGCACAGCCACGTTGAGTTTTGATTCTGTGCCAGAGTTACTAAAGCAGCTACATGCAGCTGATGTCTCCTTTTCAAATTCTTTTCTCAAATTCTTCACCATTACAACAGGTTCCTGTTGTCACAATATTATTATTAATATTATTACTGTTTATTAATATTATTATTATTATTATTATTAAACAGGATTCATCTTCATATCATAAGAAGCTAGAGCTTAAAATGAAAGACGAAATGTGTCTAACCTAGGACGATGAGACATACCGGTAATAGGCAATTCATTAATTTGTATCTCAGTCTCGAGGTATTTTATGCAAAATCGTTTCCAAAATGTGCGCTCCTGACATTATACTATTTTGGATTAAATCAGGAATCATCATGAGAGCCAAGTACGTTTGTGTGCATGTGTGCATAGACGTGTGTACGTGCATGCGCATATTTGACTATACCTCTTCATTAACTGCCCAAGTGGCTACTCGCTGTCGTTCATCAGCAACATCTGAGTCTTCATTGTTGACAATATCTGTATTGTTTCCCGGGATAGCTTGAACCTTGGCTGTTGTACAGAAAATAGCACCTCTGATATCATGACCAGTACTGTGAACCTCGAGCACAGGAATAAGTAAAAACATCCACACACAGTGTACGGCTGCCTGAATAACACAAATATAAACACAACTTAGATGAGTTAGGAACAAATTCATTTGTACTCAGGAAAACACATTCACATCTTCAAGCACATGCACACACACAGGCAAGCATGCATACACACAAGCATACATATGCCGGAAATGGCTTCTCTAATTATTTAACTCACAAATTTTTCAGCGCGGGGGAGGGGGGGGGGGGGGGGCTGGAAAGGACCTACAGATCCTGCTTCAATCAGGAGGGGCCACTTATAGACCAACAGGCCCACCCCCCCCCTTGAGATAGACTCCACACTGGCCCCCCCCCCCCTTGAGATAGACTCCACACTGTGGCCATGTCAATAGACACTTAATAAATAAGAAATTGTACAAATTAATTCCTAACAGGAACAAAGATACATCAATATGCTAAAGCATTAAATCTACTATCGCTAATACAACTTAAACAAGAGGCCCAAGCACTTTAGCGCTCACCTGGACCATTAGCATTTGAACACACATAATATTGTTAATCCAGCACTAACAGGACATAAAACACACAATTGAGAATTCAGTACTATCGCTATTTAGCGGGAAATTAATGATGAACGCTGACCACACAATCAAATTGAATGTTAGGTTCCAACCAGCTAATACAAAAATCCAATATGGCCATTAAACTCAAATTTTGATTGTTCCCTAACAACCATGTTCTATCAACGATCACATTCTGTTGAACAAACTTTAATTACCCTTAGTTATCGATGAAATTAAATCTAATGAGTTTCAGCCTGATCTATACAGCAATTCCTGAGACGTCATTTTGGAAAATAAGATGGCCACTGGAACAAGCAGTTAATGAGGATTAGCAGTTTAAACGATTTCAGCCATTTTTCAGAAAATTCAAAATGGCCGCCGAACAAATTGGCCAATTAAAATACTGTATACAGGCTCTGAACCATAACCACTCTAGGGTCCTTTAACTGATTTTCATAAATTTTCAGAAAATTCAAGATGGCCACTGGAAAAAAGCCTGGTTGAAATTGCACAAGTAGGTAATGAGTAGCATTTTAAATGCTTTCCCGCCATTTCTGGAAAATTCAAGATGACAACCAAAAAAACTGCTCAATCAAAATTCTGTAGACACGTTCTGAAGCATACCAATCTAGGATCCTCCCAACCAAGATTGCTTGGAATCGTTCAAGCTGTTACTGAGTAATATTTTAACTGATTTCCCGAAATTTCCAGAAAATTCACGATGGCCGCTGGAAAAATCGATCAATCAAAATTCTGTATACAAGTTCTGAAACCTACAAGTCTGGTTGAAATTGTTCAAATAGTTAATGAGTAGTATTTTAAACAATTTCCTGCCATTTTTTGGAAGATTCAAGATGGGCGACAAAAACAATTTGATAAATCAAAATTCTGTATACGGTATAAGTTTTGAAGTTTACCACTATAGGGTCCTTCCAACTGAGTTTGCTTGAAATCAGCCAAGTGGTTAATGAGGAGTAAGCAGGCTTTTAAATGATTTCCAGAATTTCAGAAAATCTAAGATGGCCGCCAGGAAAATTAACCAATCAAAATTCTGTATATATGGTCTGAAACCTACAACAACCTAGCACACTTTCAGCCAAGTCTGTTTGAAATTTCCCAAGTAGTTAATGAGTAGCGTTTTAAATGATTTCCCGCGATGTTTTTAATATTCAAGATGGCCATCGAAAAATAGAAATGGGTGGGGTATAGCAAAAAATTAATCTATGTAATATATAGCCTTGTGACAAGTGAACATAAATCTAATGCTGCATAATGATTGACATCTATGTCGCACCCATAGAGCGCTCACATGTGTGTGTTTACATACAGCTACGAAGATACCCAAATAAACAATGTTTGCATTTTAGATATACTTGACAATAACACTACCGGGTAGTTCTAACGAGTGAGCTGAAGATTACCACTGCATATACCCACCATCAGGAGACAGATGGGAATGTCACTGTCCCATTCAAAATAGTCACCAAACTGAACATCTGTATGTCTTATATTTGCCATTCTATCAACCTACAAGAGAAATGACATACAATCACAACCAGAATGGTGCTCAATCAAAGAGTTCTGGAATCTATGCCCACAAACACATAACCACCCCCCCCCCCCCCCACCACCCCTGTGATGGCCCTGATGACATTCACTCAGCCATAACAGGCATACAGTATAGCTCAGAGATAACTTAACGTACGAACGGGTCTGAAATGCGTGCATGATGCGTTGAAGGCACGTTTCCAACGCATTGGTTTTAAAAACACAATGCATTCGCAATGCATCTAGTTAATTTTTTTGATGCATTTAAAATAATAAATAATTGCGTTGAGAACGAGCATTAAATGCGTAAATAAGCAAGTTTGAACTTGTTTGATGTACCCCAGAGATAGTGCCAAACGCGTTGTTAAAAGCAAAACGGAAGACGCCAAATTTTAAATGCGTTTAAAAGATTTGTATGTGCATTGCGTAATACCCGGCGAACATACCAACTCCACGGCTCCAACTCTCCGGGATTCAATCAAACTTAGCGGTACATTACATTTCCTAGAAGGGGCAAAGGTAAATATGAGAAAGTTTTCCTAAAAAAGACACCGGGACATATTAAAGATCAAAATTATAAATATTACGAAACACAAAATCACTGAAAATGGTTCCTGCTTGAGAATTAATGTAACAATGCACCCCTGAACATTTTGCACCCCTGAATGTTTTGCATCTAGTGCAAGAACCGTAAGCATCGGTTCGTTTCGCATTAAACTTTTATAACCATCCAGCGCAGCGAAACATGCTGACTGGCGCGATTTGACATAGATTAATAGTAGTGAAAATTGTCCGTAAGCAACTTCATTATCACTTCTACGCATCACCTGTGTTCGCGATGAACAGACAGCGAATAAGCGCAAAATTATGGATTAAAGATGTCAAAATATAGCTTATGTGTACCAATGCTCGACTAATGTACACTTTTTTATTAAAACATGCAGCTGATGTGGTTTTTATTGATATGACGCACAAATTAGCAGATTCGTGTCCGCTAGCGCAATATCCCCATCGGTGCTCTACACGAAAAAAGACTAGTTCAGGGCTAGTTATGAAATACAACGCGCCCCTAAAGCTGTAACATGTACTGATATCTCATTGGCTTTTCACGGAAATAAAACGCCCGTAACGATTTAATGATTTTCTTTTTGTGACATTCGGTAGCTTTCGGATTCACTATATTGCAATGTAATGTAGCCGAGTATAACACATTGTTGTTGCCTCACTCGGGAAACAGGCCGAGGAAATGAGCAATTGCCGCATCCCCCTCTATGTAGCAATAACATAGCTAGATGATAAAGTGCCTTAATAAACCCGTGAAAGTTAACATTATAAATAGTCAGGGAGCTAATTTCACTATATTTCATGAACCAGACATTGTTTGTTTTATTAATTTAAAAGTCAAAGTGGGCGCTAAGATATCGCTTTATTGCTTTTAAAAGCGGCACCGCGAATATGTGTACATTTTGCGTTCCGTCATTGTTGATCGTGAGTCGCTCGGAGACTGGTTAAAATAAACCACGTCATCAATTCGTTATGAATGACAATGAGACACGTCATCAAAATTTTACTAAGATAGTAAATTTCACTCATTCATAGTGAGGTCAGATGTCCAGCAAGCTAATCAAATTACGGCTATGCTTTTCTGAGAATCCATGACTGCGCATAATTATCGATCGGCGAGTCGCGCGAGGCATTTCTCATTAGTGGTGACTTAGGCAGTGAATAAGTAACCGGGTTCGTTTTGTTCTGTAAGAATGGAAAGTTTACGTTACCAGACAGCTGTATCGGAACTGATAATGCGACATACTGCCAATTATTCAACATTGAATGAGGCCTCCCCCTAAAATCATGACAGGAATTTCGCGAAAATTTATGGTACCCTGGCAAAATATAATTGCATAATGTGTGTATGCCCGAGTAATCGGTTGCCCTTCTTGGTCAACTCGCATAATGTCGCTATACCAGCGCGGCGTAATTATGAACGCGTTTCACGTTATCAGATTTCAAATGACTTGTCTAACCAATATCATAAATGCGTTGTGTAATAAGTTCTGATGCGTTGTCAAACTGTTTCTAGCCCATTTGTTTTACTTTCACACCGCGTTGTTTTACTGTTCACAACAGGAAAGTGATGCATCCATTATTTAAAAATAGACCCGCTATGTACGCGTCATGCACGCGTTGCAGATGCATTTTAGGTTAAGTTATCTCTGAGCTGTACTGTACCATGACCTTGAACTTTGAATTTTGGACTCCAAAATTAATAGGGTTCTTGCCAATGGCAGCACACAAACCACGTTTGATGAAGATCCCTTCATGAGAGCATCAATTATCATCTAGAAATAACCAAATTACCTTAGTCTGGAAACCATGACCATGACCTCTTGACCCATCATCTAGAAATACAACTATGTTTGGTGAAGAACTTTTCAATAGAACTTGAGCTATTATCTAGAAACATAATCAAATTTCCTTAATTGGGTCATAGTGACCCTGATCTTTTGACCCCAAAATCAAGAAGGTTATTCAGACCCCCAAGGGCAACACACAGGTCAAGGTTAATGATCATCCCTTCAGTAGGACTTGTGTCATCATCCAGAAATGCAACCATATTTCCTTAATTGGTTCACTGACATTGACCTTTTGCTACCAAATTCAGTCGAGTTCTTTTGGATCACAAGCGTAGCCTACCACACAAGTTTCTTGATAATAGCTCCTAGGCTAGTAGAATATATATGTACGTAATTTTATATGTACGCATGCACGTGCATGTATGTACATAATATATATATATTTATATTATGTATACCTTTCCTATGTAGTAAATTCCTCCAAACACTGTATATGTTGGGTCTATGATACAGAACACAAGATTTAGCATGCTAGCAGTCTTCTCAAGGTCGCCACCTTGCATGTCCACTAACGACACTCCGAGATAGGGGAGGATACCACCCTAAAATAAGAATTTGTAACATAGTAGAATAGCGTGCATACACTGTACACATCATTTAATGGTCAAGATTGGTAAAAAAAATCAATACTTTCACATAATCACTGTCCATTTACTGGCTGAGAGAAATCAATTTTTGAAAATTTATCACAGGAATGGCTGGCTCGACGATCGAGCCAGCCATTCCTGTGATAAATTTTCAAAAATTGATTTCTCTTGACCAGCAAATGGACATTTCTCAAGACCACTGCATAAGCTGGTTTTTGTCTGGCTTGGCCATGAAAGGATTAACTCATTTACCCAGACAGACCAGAACAAAAAATGTATTGGGAGCACTGACATATAAAAGGAAAGTATAATTTCATCAAACTTAAATAAGTTTATGAAATATTTACATGTTTATATGCATTTATTTGTGGAAAGTGAAGCTTAGCCACCATTTTGAATTTTTGGTCAATTTCGTATTTACCTTTTGCGACTGATATTTATAGTTAAATAGCTAGTTACCCATCTCAAGTTTGGCTGGGATTTAGTCAGATATAGTTCATTACGGTTAGCCAGCCAAACTCGACCATTGGCTCGTAATAGTTGCGAGGAATGTGGGGTCTGAATGTTGCATGCTGACTGCTGAGTTACGATATTCTATGCAGATCCTCTCTATTTCTCGGATGAGAATCTGGCCCATGTAAACATCTTATCTGATGCTAAAAATATAATACTTACAAAATTGAATATGTTTGGCACGACGGTCTGCGCTGTTTCCAATGTAGTGAAGGCAAACGACCATATGAATGAAAACAGTATGTTCATCGGCATATAAAGAAGCAGAAGTATAATCAATGAGACAATCGCCCCTCCGTATAACAATGACTGAATCTGAAATAAAATACACTCATGAGAAATGTTTTCTAATGGAGGGATCCGACCTGTTGCTAAGTATAAGACAGCATACTCAACTGATGACGCAATACATTAGTGACATATCTAGCTCCGTCACGAACATTGAAATGCCTGTCAGTAGTCTACAAATTGTATGTCTTTGATGGATTTACTATTTAAAGTCTGTTGAATACTTTGAAACTAATTTGACTGGGAGCTGTTGCTGCTACAGGCTGTATAGTTAGTTACCTTAAAATCAGCATTTTGGGAATTCATGACTCAACGTAAATAAATTCATTCCAACACACGTACAGGTAAAGCCGAGTTAGAAATGGGCGGGGCACGCTTCAAATGGTTCCTTCCATTAGATCTTCACTTAAATTTCAACATAATTAGTGCTCTCAAATTAAGTTGCCATTTCAAATCAAACTTATCATATGGACTTAAGGTGGTCTGACTAAATATGTGTGATAAACTTGATACAATATGATAACTTACTTGCAATTCCATTTACCAGTATCATATAACTTATAATCTATAATTTTCACAGCAATTCTGACCTTTTTCTGGTCATTTCATGTTATATTGTCATTATTGTGGTAGCGCGTAAATAATGTGAGCTCTAACAAATACAAAACAAACTATAATCACAAAGGAAGCATCTTACTACTTTCAAATTATTTTTCATCGATCTTTTAACCACTCAGGTTTCAATGACGAAGCCCTGAAACAGAAAAATCTTTACGATTTATAGCATTTGGTTGAATATTTTGAAAATAATATGCCTGGAAGCTATTGCTGCTTTAGGCGGCAATGGGTTCCAGGCATATTAATTTCAAAATATACAACAGCAATCCTTTTTGTTTGCCTTGAAATTGAGATACATGGAAAACAGGCTTGTATTTCCAGTGGTATTGATAAAGGACCATTTGAAGGTGAAGAGGATATTTAAAAAAATTGTATGACTGGAATGACTGGCTTGATATTCAAAGATAACCTTCTCTTGGCTTACAAATGGATACTCACTAAGCAACAATATCAATTCTATTGACCAATCTGGAATACTAAATTGTTAAAATTTCTGTTAAAATCTTATATTTTCTATTAAAATCTATGAAACTCTTTCATTCGATAACATCTTAAGAGTAATAATATAATGTTTCAAGTGTCGTTACTACGGCATTGACAATAATGTTTCAAGTGCCGTTACTACATCTAGCCTTACGCGATTACGTGATTAAATCGAAAATCACGATTATTTTTTAAATCATGAATTTATATTAAATATTATATAATTGAATAATCGTCAATAATTTCTACTGAATAAAAATATTTGAATTCCATCCTTTCAATTACTTTTTAATGAGATCGGCCATGGAAATGACATTTTGCTCGGTGAATGTATGTCCATTTGCAGGGCAAGAGAAGACTATTTTTGAAAATGTATAACTGGAATGACTGCCTCGATTCTCGAGCCAGGCATTCCAGTGATACATTTTCAAAAGTAGTTTTCACTTGCTCTGCAAATGAATTCTTCTAAACACGATTGCAGTTTTCGCCATTGATATCCTTTTGCTCTTATGTCTCGGTAATTTGTACCCAAGCTGATTAATCGAGTAATCACGATTATTTGAAAATACTCTATCGTGATCATTCAAAGCAATAATCGCACAAGCCTAACTACGTCATCTCTGATTACTACGCCATAACCTGATGAAGCACATTTATATGCGAAAGCTCATCAAAATAAAATAAGTGACTCTTAAAACTCAAGGTACTATCTTTGAATCCTGTTTTTCTTGTCTATACAGATTAAAACGGCTACCTAACTTTTCTACCTCATCTCAGACAACAATTTTGGTAAATTTTCTAAAATATTCTTCTCTTGCACTACAAATGGACATTCCTCAAGACTACTGCAGAAGATGGATTTTGGCCAGCTTGACAATGGACCTTTCCATTTTTAGCTATGCCCCCGCCAATCTCTAGCTAAGCTCCACCCACACCTCGATCATGTTGGGATCGATCGATCTCTGAACTCCCTGACTATTAATTTCCACAAAACTATACATGTAAGCTGTTGAATATTTTGAAACTAATTTGACTATGGCAGCAAGAGCGCCCAGTAAAATTAGTTTTAAAAATCTGCAGCATGTTTATTAAATAGACATAGAATTTGTACAATGTGTTGGACTATTAAGAGTTAAAGATGGGCCTAATAGAATCATTTATGACATAATGATTATGATATCATCCAATACGCCGCTTAGCTGATTATGACGTCATATGATGTCAAATCATCAATGGATACTCTGAAAAGGTCTATTAAAGCTTTAACACAAGCAACCTGCAGTAGAAGATACCATTTGTTGTCAAAAAATTATCAAAATGTAATTATACCTTCGCTATTGGGATGATGAGCAGAATAATGATAGTCGGTATCAGGTACATAATCTGATAGATGGTAAAGTATGTGCTCCAGTACATATAGTGCGTCACTCCGGACACTCTGAGCTGACTACGACCATGGCACTGAAAAGAAAATACATTTAATATAAATATACCACGCACCTCTGATAAATACACTGATAAATGGATTAAGAAATTCTTACTCAAAAGCTAACTAATACACTAGAATGCAACCTTCCATGTGGAGACGTGATACAAACCAATAACTATGTAAGGTGTCAGATCAAAAGCCCCGCTCATGAAATACAATGATTATCACATACAATAAAGATATGAAAATGGACCTGTCCATTTTAGACTATGCACGCCCATCACTAGCTAAGCTCCACCCACACCTCGCTCATCATGATTATGGCATCAGCCTACACATAGCGTAGTTGATTATGACATATGATTGCGTAAGGAAATAGATTCATGAATTAGATTGACACAGCCACCAAATCTAAAAGAATTAACAGCATGTGCAATCGATTGCAGACCTTGTTCCCAGCCCCACCCTAAAAACCCATTTTTTTTAGCTTTGACCTTTTGATGCCAATGTGTTTGTGTCATACCTGCTCTTTAGTTGGGAACACATGCTTGGCAAAATGCGTGCTATAATCAGCGAAATTGAGCTAAACGTAAAATGCTAATGTTGAGAAAATTTAATTTTTTTATCAAAGTCACAATGACTCAATATTAGTTCGACTCCACTCTTTTTATAAGGAAGCATGTCTTCAAGTTTGGGTTCAGCATCATTAAGCACCCATGTGATATAAACTGCTAAGTTAAGCTAAACAAAAGATGTTAATACTGAAATAAACCAGTTTTACCAAGGTCACAATACAGTTAGCATTTGATCTCTGACCCCAATGTCAGTGTGTCATCCCTGCACATGCAGCGCATTACAAGAAAGTATATGGTTCTGTTTGGGTCCAGTATGATTAACACAACTTGAGATACACAGCACTAAGTTGAGCTACACGCAAAATGTTAATGTCTAAAAAACCCAATGTTTTATCAAGGTCAGTGAATTTTGACAATATGTTATCTAAATGAAAAACAAATGTCACATGAGAATGGTAACAGATGGCTGGTGTTCACAATGAAGATATTTGCTGTAATAATGTTGTTCTTTAACTGAACTGACATGGAAGACACACTTCAGTCATAAAACAGATCTCAATGTTAACCCTTTAAAGATGAAGCTGGCCAAAAATGGCTTCTGCAGGTCTTGAGAAATGTACATTTGCAGGCCAAGAGAGGACTATTTTTGAAAATTTACCACTTAAATGACTGGCTCAATGAGCCAGTCATTCCAGTGATAAATTTTCAAAAATAGTCTTCTCTTAGTCTGCAAATGGACATTCTCTATGAGAAAATTAAAACTTCACTGACCAAATTTGCGGGTTAAGGGTCAAACTGGCCAAAAATTGCCTCTGAAGTGGTCTTGAGGAATGGTCATTTGCAGGTCAAGCGATCATTTTTGAAAATTTACCACTGGAATGAATGGCTCGATAAGCGAGCCAGTAATTCCTGTGGCAAATTTTGAAAAAGTCCTGTCTTGGCATGCAAATGGAGATCAACTGACTACTCAAGATTTGTTATTTTCTTGACAATTTTGACATGTAGAGTTAAAGTACCTGTTTGTCTCTAACAATATGCGATGTGAACCCTGTCGATACAGCGACAAACGCCATCGCTAAAAGCATGGCCGAACCGAATGCTGCACCATCATAACTATACACGCCTTCTGTACTATTCCAAGGCAGGCTGAACGTTATCAGGGTGGACTGGTTAGACGCACCAGACAGAGCCTGGTACATAGCGTTCAACATTAGGTTCAACAGTACAGGAATTGAGTGTACGCTAGTAGTGTTGAAAAGGCCAGTGAAGCCTAGGTCAAACTGAAAGACAAGATGGTTGGAGACTGAAAAAAGCCGAGCACACATTTAATGATTAATTCCCTGATTTAATCCATCATCATGTTATGTTTAGATATTTGCTGAAACTACTATACATCTACAGCTACTGCTGCAGAATAGTCCTGAAACAAAGAAAACTGATAACACAGCTAGGACAAAACTTATCTTAACCCTCATATCAGCCAAACTCTGCGTCGACAGTGGTCTTAAGAAATGTCCATTTGCAGACCAAGAGAAGACCATTTATGAAAATTTACCACTGGAATGTCTGGCTCGATAACCGAGAAGTCATTCCAGTAGTAAATTTTGAAAAACAGTCTTCTCTTGATATGCAAATCGACATTTTGAATGAAAAAATGAAATTTGAACAAATCTGACCATTAAAGGGTTAAATCACAACCATCTCTCTATAAAGTCCAAGAACACCTAAATCAAAATTTTTGTTTAGTGAATGTCCATTTGCACGCCAAGAGAAGAATATTTTTTTAAATTTATCACTGAAATGGCTGGCTCGGTTATTAAGACAGGGTCATACAAACAATATTTGTTGGCGGATATTGGCTGGCTTGAACATTAAAGAGGCAAGGATTATTCTGATTTCCCTACAGATCCACCATAATCAACAGCATCCCTGAGTGCTATCTGCAATGCTCAGGCTAAAAGTTGAACTCTGTTTTAACACCATATCCTGTGCAGCTAAACCCTTTCGTGACGAAACCGGCCAAGACCGGCCTCTGTAGTGGTTTTTCCCAATGTCCATTTGCAGGCCAAGAGACCATTTTTGAAATTTTACCACTGAAATGACTGGCTCGGTTAACCGAGCCAGTCATTAGTGGTAAATTTTCAAAAATAGTCTTCTCTTGGTCTGCAAATGGACATTCAATAAGTAAATATTTAAATTTTTCGAAGAAATTTAGTCATTGAAGGGTTAAGGCAGATAACATACATGTACATGTATGAGTCATATAACAAGTGATCACATGTCACAGCTGACAAATTTTTTGCTACTTCGTAAGGCTGACACGTAACGCATTATTTTATGTAATTATCCAGTGTCAACAGACCATATCAGTAGTGAGGTTAGCCGTCGTAATGTTGACACCAAGCATATGAGGAGAGTCTGCCAGCAAATCCGTACTGGAGGTGAATTCATCTAGGCTTATAAAAGTAGAAAAAGCTTGTTTAAAAGCTTTGCCACCAGGTCCTGAAATTAAAGACGATAAGACATGTACGGAAAATAAACAGTGATACATAATACGTGCATGGACGGTACCAATGATTCAAGATTCAACAAGTTACTACAACTCTCCAGGTCCCGACAATCAATACATTCCCCCTTTAACACCTCTTGTGTCAACAGCGCATTAAGGCGCTCAAAAACTATTTATTTCGATTAACCATTTAACTGCCAATACCTTTCAAGAAAACTTTGACTTTTGCAGCCAAAGAGTATTTTTGTAAATTTATAACGAAAATGTACAAAAAAAATTGATTTCTGTTATCCTTTAAATGGACATCCATCAAAGGTGTAATGGCAAGAAAATTTAAAGTTCTGCTTAGCCAGTGTCCAATTGCAGACCACGAAGAAGAGTATTTTTGAAAATTTACAACTGGAATGACTGGCTCAGTTACTGAGCCAGTCATTGCAGTGGTAAATTTTCAAAAATATTCTTCGCTTACTTTGCAAATGGACATATCTCAAGATCACTACAGAGGTAATTTTTGACCAACTTGACCTTTAAAGGGTTAAGTTGACACAAGAGGAGGTTAAACCTATCAATGAGAGAATCAAATCTTTTACAATTTATAAAATATTTCGTTCATTTTGAAATTGGTTTGACTGGAAATCATTGCTGGCAGCATTAGTGGCTTCCAGTCAAATTAATTTCAAAATATTCAACAGCTTTCCTGACAATTGCCCTGAAATTGAAATACAGGGAAGTCATCAGTGACAGGGTTAATGTTAAAGGCAGCCAGATACAGCCTCAGTAATGGTGGAACGCATAAACTTTAAATTACATGTAGTGGTTTCGATGGCTAAGCCAGTCATTCCAATGCTAAGATTTTCTAAAATGGTGTTTTCTTAAGCACAAATTTTGAATTTTTTGACCAATCTTGATCATTAACCCGTTAACACTCATATCAGTAAAAAAAAAAGGCTCCTGCAGTGGTCTTGTGAAATGTCCATTTGCAGACCAAGAGACTATTTTTGAAAATTTACCACTGGAATGACTGGCTCAGCTACCGAGCCAGTCATTCCAGTGGTAAATTTTCAAAAATAGTCTTCTCTTGGTCTGCAAATGGACATCTATGAGAAAATCTAAATTTTCATGAATAAAATCGAGGGTTAGAGGGTTAAAGGGTCAAAGTACTAAACAAGAGAATTCTGAAAATTAATCCTCACCCGCTGAGTTGTCAAAAAGCAATGGTGTGCTGACTAATTTCACTCCACGGATCTGTACATAGTATCCAAGTCCATGAGACAGGTCCAGACTCACTGGACTTTGTTCATCAGAAGATTGACGCGCATGGTTACTTAGAATAATCCCGATAATTACGTATACGATGGGTAATGTTAGCTGGAAAATAATAGTGGCGGGTTCGCGAATCTGTTGAAGAAATCTAATGTACAATAGTGCTTTGAATCTCTGAAAAGACAAAGAACTTGTTGGAATCAAACGTGCTGATGTCTTGCTGGGATCAAATGTTGTGGGTTCAAACTCGACCATTACTGAGCCTGTTGCATCAGAATTTGCCTCCATGGTCAGAGTAGGGGGAGTATCCGTAGCAGTTTTACTTGGTGATACACGAGTCGATAATGTAGTCATCTCTGTTTCGTCAAATTCATCCCCTGAAAGATATAATAAAGTAATCAATGATGTGAATCCGATCTGTTACTCAAGTATCTGATGCCATAATCAAAATACATAACGTGTTAGCTGACATCACAACCATAATGACATATGGTCGTCACGAAACTGGAAAAGTCTGTTCAAGTTGTATGTCTTTGGTAAATTTAATGAAACTTCTTTTGAATATTTTGAAATTAATTTGACTGGGAGCTGTTGCTGCCATAGGCAACATCAACTCCCAGTGAAACTAGAAAACGTTGTTTGACTCAGAGGGCCCCGCAATCACCGGAAATATCTTCTCTATGTAGTAGGTAGAAACTTTATTAAAACCATTCATATTATTAGAATGAAAAAAGAAAAAACTAAAAATTAAAAGTTAAAATCTTAAAAAAACCCCAAGGAATTTGACAAAAAATCTAAGTTATTGCATTAAAAAGGCTATTTTCAACCATAATCTTGGCCCTATAAAGCTGAATCCTCCAAAAGGCACCTCTACCCATCATAAAGAAGCAACCTGTTAAGTTTCCTTAAATTATTTTAAGCGATTCCATATGATATACCAAGAATATTGAAAGATTTTGAGTTTTTGCCTTAAAAAGCCAATTTTCACCGACAATCTTGGACCTATAAAGGTGAATCCCTCAAAAGGCCCATCAGCGTATAACAACTGAAGCATATACCAAGTTTCATTAAATTATTATTTTAAGCGATTCCATATGATATGCCAAGAAAATTGACAAAATCGTGAGTTTTTGCATTAAAAATCCCATTTTTACCCGAAATATTGGACCTATAAAGGAGAATCTTTCAAGAGACATCTAGCCATCATAACGAAGCCACCTGGTAATTAAGTTTCACTAAATTATTTTTTTAAGTGATTCTGAATGATATGATGTTTCTGAGGAAATTGACAAAAATCATGAGTTTTTGCATTAAAAAGCCTATTTTCACCCAAAATCTTGAACCTATAAAGGTGAATTCTTCAAAAGGTACATCTGCATATCATAATTGAGGCATACACCAAATTTCATCAAAACATCTGAAGCGGTTCTGTATGATATGTTGTTTACGAGATATTGTGGATGGACAGACGAATGGACGGATGGACAGACACAGTGATTACTATAGGGCTTCCTAATTACAATAATTTCACATTACATACATGTATATATTGGCATTCATAATACAATTTAATCTTCATGGTAGACAGAGATAACATTTGGCACTGTGTTTGTGTTCTCTATTATAAGCCTTTGGGTCAGTGTGACCTACTTTTCACAATTCATCCACAACTACCGAGACTCTATCGACCTTGTCTGCATAGACAATCCTGGAAAAAGTTCATCAAATTGTGATGAACGGTTGGTTATATTTTGTCATATGTATAAGTACTGCGGATAGCTGTACAGTGATGTGTGGGCTTGTGCGATTATGTGATTAAATCGAAAATCGTGATTATTTTTTTAATATATAGATTAACAAGAGAACTCAACATATGCCCGCAGTCATACTTGTTTGAGAATGCTAAATGTGAACAGTTTGTTTTTGATAAAGGACACTTCGTCTATCCCTAAAACATCTGCTGAACAAAAAATTCTGAGAGTAGGTTCAAAACTTTTCGAGATCTGGACTGGACAGAGAGAATTTTGACGAATTTTAGCATTTCAAGGCAGATAACTTTGGTGAATATGGGCGCATTTTATCGAAACGAAATCATGACACTTCGTTTATCCCTAAAACATCAGCTGAAAGAAAAATTGTGAGTGTAGGTTCAACTCTTCGAGATCTTCTCTGGACAAGAAAATTTTGACAAATTTTAACCTTTCAGTGGAAATAATTCAGGCAAATATGGCCGGATTTTGGCAAAACAAAATCATTGCACTTCATTTGTCCGTAACACATCTGCTGAAAAAAGATTGTGAGCATAGGTTCAAAACTCTTCGAGATCTGCTCCGGAGAAGAAAATTTGGACAAATTTGTGCTTTCAGGGGCGATAACTTGGGCAAATATGGTCGGATTTTGCCGAAACAAAATCATTGCACTTTGTCTATCCCTACCACATCTGCTGGGGGAAAAATTGCGAGTGTAGGTTCAAAACTCTTCGAGATATGCCTCGGACAAGAAATCAGATGGATGGACGGATGCAGGCATGGATGCACTGATGGACGGATCGACGTCGAGAGCCATCACATAATACGACCCGACCCGGCTTATGCGATTAGATAATCGAATAATCATGAATAATTTCTACTGCATATAATATTTCAATTCCAACCCTTTAATTACCTTTTTAATGAGATCAGTCATGAAAATTGACATTTTGTTCAGTGAATGTATGTCCATCTGCAGGCCAAGAGAAGACAAACATTTGAAAATGTATCGCTGGAAATGCTGGCGCGAGAACCGAGCCAGGCAATCCAGTCATACATGTGCAAAAATCGTCTTCTTTTGGCCTGAAAATAGACTTTTCTAAACACCAGTGCACCTTTTGTTATTGATATGTGCTTGTTAAATCTGGGTAATTTGTACGCACGCTGATTAATCGAGTAATTGTGATTATTCTTAAATGATCGATCATGATCATTCAGAGCAATAATCGTGTATGCCTAGTCATGTGCATAGAATATGGTTGCATTTGCCGTGGGAGGGACACAAAAACACAACAGTCCCAGGACCTTTAAAATACAACAGAATTCCATTTACTCCCGACTCCAGCAGCTTGAAAAAGGAAAAGAATTTCACAGATTGACAGAAATATAAGATTAGAATCTCTGGTAACCTGTATCGCTAACCGGCAACATCAGTATTTCTGGCAAATAAAAATTGCATTCACAAAATTGTGCTGAATTACTATCCACCAATTAGACTAGTGCTCCAGACACATTTATTTTCTGATGGAAGCACTGTCCTTCTCAGTTTTTCAAATGATGAGTACCGAGGATGAGCAATGAATACCAAGAATCTAGTACGTGTATTGTTGGCCCACCACTATTCATTTTGTAACATTTTCTAACTCAAAATGAAAGCAACTTTTAGCTTCTACAAAGAATGAATTGTAATTTCTTTGGTTGTTCTAACCAATCAAATAACGTAAAAGCTATTCTGCATTAATCAGAACACGCATGCAATTCATAATCACAGTACTGACAGTTTAACCCTTTAACACTTACATCAGCCAAAAACAGCTTCTAGAGTGGTCTTGAGAAATGTCAATTTGCAGACCAAGAGAACATTTTTTGAAAATTGACCACTGGAATGACTGGCTCGATGACCGAGCCAGTCACTTCAGTGATAAACTTTCAAAAATAGTCTTCTCTTGGACTGCAAATTGACATTGCAAGAGGATTGTATTTGCAGAACACGTACATGATACTCTTGAAAATTAATATCTATGCATATAGGCAAAATTTATATGCATACTGTATACGCCTCGTCTGTATCACGCACATGGAAGATTAGCATCTTGTAATGTGGGAATTTGGAGCTAAAGCAAAAATTCTGAGCAGAAAATGCAAACATTAGTGACCAAGAAAATCTAGGATTTATCTTGTTCATGAGTTGCTATTTATCATCACGAATACTCTTGATGTATGCTAATATATCTAACTGGCTTAATTATACACAGGATTAAATCTAAAGCTGCCCCTATTAGGCAGGAAAGGCCACAGGTTAATCAGCCACCAGGTCGGTGCATCCGAAAGCTTGTCAGCACATGCGCCACCTGACGAGAAACTATGATAATAATTAACTGGCTTAGAATTAGTGATCACGCCTCTGTGGGGCGGAGAGACCGGGTCATTTCGTGATGGTAAGTATCAACTTTCTCATGAAAAAGATAAATCGTAGATTTTCTTTATTTCACTTCAAGAGTGTACATGTACTTACCATCATTAATACGCTTGATATATTCAGAATTCTTAAAAGAATTCTGAGGGAAGGGAGGTGTGGACAGAGGACCAGCTATTTCCGCAAGCGAGTTCTTTGGTTTTTGGAGGCACAAAAAGTTAAATTGAATTGCATTTGACAGCAACCAGGAAGTGAAAAAGCAATCGCTGCGGAGATAACCGCTTTGCAAAATGCGCTCCCATTCCTCTTTTTAATAGAAGGAAGCGATAATTGCATCAATGTCCTACATGCTCTTTATACTAATGCTGAAGTACCAGTACTATAGGACATCCAACAAATATGCTTCGCATTCAAATATTTCCAATGAAAGACTACAGTTATAAAACATGAACCATCACCAGATTAGTTACACAAAAGAATAAGTGACAAAAAGGAACGCCACGAACAGCGGACTGAACCTCTTTGATGAATGAAGACATTTTCCATGCTTTTCTGAGGAGATGTGTAGCATGTTTGTGTTAGAGCACCTGATCATGGATTTAACACATGTGATCAATGGCTAAAGCAAGAGAGGTATTCATGTCACGGAGATAATGGTCGGTAAAACTACTCACGGTGCCACTGAGCTACCGACATAATACCTTCCATGGAAACTCCATGGAATCAAGCCATGGAAGCCGCTATGCAACCAACCCTGTGAGTCTTGGCCAAATCAAGCTGTTGGCAAAATTGGATGGTTTCCATAATCCAACTTGAAATGTAAGATAGCCATAGAGAACTGGGGTCCATCCGTCATTCTTCCATATGTTGTTTATAATGGAGCAATGCATGGACAGGACAGGTTATAATTATCATATAGGTAAAAGAGGAAATCAGATACCACCTGAATAGATGTTTCCATTGGATTGATACATATTGGTGAGCACCATTCTGAAAATCTGTTCATTTAAAAATTGTATGCTCTGAAGGTTGACATCCTTCTGGCATTGACCATAAAACTGGCTATTTGCTCAGAAAAACCCTCCATAATTGCGGTCAATTGGAAGATGGATGGATTGTTGTGCACAGTTGTGGAAGATTATGTTGGCCAACAGTGGCAGAGTAACTTGATTGTAGAGCAGAAGGTCCAGGAGCTTGGCCAATTCGGGGTGATCAGACACACTTGGCACTCCTCCTGTGAGATTTTCTGAAGAATTTTTGGAATCAGGACTGCTTGTGGATATGTGTATGCATACATTCCATCTCAGCTGATAGCTAGCGAATGTGTTGCAATAATGCTCGGATGTGGAATCCGAGAGGTGTACGTCATCAACTTCACATTCTTCTTCGTTGCAAATAAATCTATGTTGGGCTTGCCCCTGTAATTGAACTGACGATCTGCCACACATTGATTCAGTTGCCATTCAGTCGTCAGAATGCTAATCTTTCGACTCAAGGAGTCCACAAGGAGATTTAGCCTTCCCAGAATATGAGATGCTTTCAGGGTAATCCCATGATCTAGGCACCAACAAAGCAGTTTCCATGTCATCATAGGTACTGGGCGAGTTCGTTTCACACTGGCGGTTGATGCAAGTTACATTGTACTACTATTGAGCTGTCTGATCGAACTAGAGCACTACTGCCCTGTACTTCCTTGAGCATTCCTGCTCTCATTTCCAGCATGGTGATGTGTTCTTGAGACTGATCCAGTCCAAAGTCCAACTCCTCCAGGCACGCTCCCTACCCCTCCATCAACATAAACCGCGATCATGGTGAGGGGGTGGGTGTTGAACTGGAGGGGAGACAACATCGTCCTTGCAAGATTTCCTCTTTTAATCCACCATTGAAACTGGTGAATAAGACGTTTCAACACTAGTACTGACACCTTTGAGTACACTGAGCCTGTGTTCTGGGTCCACTGTGTCATGAGAAATAACTGGATAGGCCGTCTGTGTAAGGCTCCCTGTGGAATGATTGGATCTTTAGACTAGCAACCTCAGCATTTTCAAGTAGACCGGTGCCGGCGCAGAACAACTGTTGCACACTAGCTGAATTACTGAAATGACTGAATTCACTCTTTCCTGAGATAGATAAACATCGACCCTGCAAGATTTCCTCTTTCAATCCACCACTGAAAATGGTGAATAAGATGTTTCAACACTGACACCTTTGAGTACACTGAGCCTGTGTTCTGGGCCCACTATGTCATGAGAAATAACTGGATAGGCCGCCTGCATAAGGCTGCCTGTGGAATGACTGGCTCTAGAGAGACCAACAACCACAGCATTCTCAAGTAGATCGGTGCCAGGCTAGGACAGAGCGACTGTTGCACACTAGCTGAATTACTGAAATGAGTGAATCCACTCTTTCCTGAGATGGATAAACATATTCTATCTCTAGATTGCAGAACATGCCCAGGCAAACAATCCGACCTGATTTCTGTTAATTTTTTATCCGGCATAAGCATGTCAAAATTTTGAAAACTGTCTGAAGATTGGCTGATTTAAACTGTTTCGTGTATGCATTTAACAGCCAGTCGTCTATGTGTGTGGGGGACTGCTACATTTCTCCTGCGGAGGTTTACTGTAATAGCAAGGACCACTCCTGTGAAGAGTCAAGGAGCCATCAAAATCACGAACAGGAGGACATTGAATTCCCATTTGTGACCTGAGAATGCAAATCTCAGGTACCGTTGGAAACTACTCGATATTGGAATGTGGAAATAAGCATCTTTTAGACCTATGGAAGCTGTCCACATTCCTTTTCTCAATTCTGCCAACACTGTCCTTACTGTTTCCACTTGGTGTGAGAATTAATTTGTTAAGTGGCTTTAGATTGAGAATGGGTCACCACCCACTGGTGCTCTTAATCAGCAGGAACATTGTTGAACAGAATCCCAGATGTTTCTGTGCAGGCTGAATTGCCTGCTTTAATAAATGGATTGTATTTCCTCCTCTATAAACGACCACTGATCTGGATCCCTTGGGTTTGGAGTCCTTATAGGAGCTGGAGACAGCAACAGTGGAGACTGATTGCCTATCCAATCTGGATGACATCTGGCTGAAACGCACTGCAATCCTAAGCTGTCCTGTGTCACGCACTTTCACTCTTGGATGTGGGAGGTCAGGCAGCCTCCTACAGGTCCATCTACGGGCTGAGATTGAACTAAGAAGTGCAAGAGTGGCACTGTCTCCGGAGCTGTCAATGGCAACATCGTGGTCCTCATGGTAGCCACACAGGTCCTCAGATACAGTTCCAATGACCAGAACCACGCCCACCTCTGCCAGAGCCATGCCCACCTCTGGGCATGGGCTGCCTGGGGTTGTGGATCATTCTTTTGACTTAATGGCTTGCCCTGCCTGCTGAAACATGGCCACCTGGTCAGCATAAGGCAAGGATAACATTTCAGTTATCGCCGGCTGAACCTGAAGCTACAGCCGTGGAACCTGTGGGGTTTACAGCATGGAACCATGGTTCACACCTTCCATAATAAATCCTTCATTTACCTGAGGGAATTGATATGGCCAGCCATCCTCCCCAACTAGGCCAACCCACTGAGCCGTGAAGATTACCCCTCCTTGGGTAACTCCATGGAAATGGCTACCTGTAGGACTCATGGCCTATGGGTATCCACTTCCATGGTCTCTGGCTCATCGGTTTAACCACCCATCAAGATTTCCTCTCTCTCCTCACAGGTTAGAGACACATGATTAGCAGAGAGCAAATCCAGCCTGAGCAGGAAGGATAGGGCTGGAAGAAGTGGTACCTGGAACTGGAGGCTCAAGACCAGCCATTCAGCGACTGGCCACCACTCAAGGATTGGAAGCAGGAAGCATGCTGCGCAGCAACTCTGGCATCCAATCCTTCAGTTATTTTTTCATCTCACTCATCATCTCCATTTTTGAAGGCATCCATGTCCGGCATAGGCGCAAAGGCCTTCCTCTTAGGACTAACACCCTCTTTCTCCTTAAGATTTTCATTGATCTTATCCTGTTCCTGGTGATTTAGGAACTAGAGGAGTAGCTTGTCTGACAATTGATCACAGGTGTTACACCTGTAGTCAAGGTCACACGTGCTATACCTGAAGCACTCATGATCAACGAAATGTGCCTTCACAAATCTACAGCAAATGGGATAGTCTGGAATTACTTTCTAAACTGACATATAGACATTACAAAGAGTTTTTAGCTATTTGAGAAAAAATAAAAATAAAATAAAAGCAACTTTTTAATAATGTTGAAAACCTTTTCAAGAAAAAGTTGCAACGTCATTATATTGACTTCTTCCCAGATAAAATAAACAATTGCAATGCAACCATTGAAGCTCAACATTATGACTTTGCAATGAACTATGAAGCTTCACTTCAAACATAAAATAAATATAGAAGGCTTATCAATACCCTTATCAACAAGAGGTCCAAGTGCCTGTAACATTTACCTGGATCATTAGCATTTGAACCATTTGCATTTAAATACTGGTAGACATGATGGATAATTAAAAAAAAATCCAGTGTTCACCAAAGAAATTGACCAATCAATATTCTCATTTGCTATGTTGAAGCCTACCGCCATAGGATCATTCCAACCAGTTGAAATCGGGCCACTAAAATTTAAGGAGTATCGTTTTAAATGGTTCTGGAAAATTTTCAAAAAATCTAAATGGCCACCAAAAGTCATCCCATTAAAATCTGTCAAGCGGTTAATGATGTGTAGCATTTTGACAATTTCCGTTAAATTGTTCATAAAATATAACATTTTCACCCAAAAAAACCCCTGACCAATTCAAATTCTGTATACAAGTTCTGAATCCTAGCCCCATAGCCATTCCAGGCAAAGTAAGCTGAAATCCACCAAGCGGTTAATGAGTAGCGTTTTGAAAATTTCCGGTATATTTTTCATAAAACCTAAGTTTTTCACCAAAAAACTTGACCAATCAAAATTCTGTATACAAGTTCTAAATCCTAGCCCCAATAGGGTCCTTCCAGACAAAGTAAATCTGCCAAGTGGTTAAAGACGAATAGTTTTGACAATTTCTGTAAATTTTTCATAAAATCAGATTTTCACACAAAAAAATTAACCAATCAAAATTCTGTATATAACGTCTGAAGCTGTTAACATTAGGGTCCTTCCAGCCAAACTAGGTGTAAATCCGTCAAGCAGTTAATGAGGAATAGCCGTTTTAAACAAAAGTTGATGGATGGATGATGGACTTAGGCTGCGCGGTATGTCAAACTGGTGATGATGTCAATTTTCAAACTGATTTTAACCGTATATCGATTTTATGGGGTGGGGTGGGGGCCAAGGATATGTAAAATATACGCTTACGACGTATAATTTCTTGATAGGCGTCAGGAATAAGGTATATAGATTTCAACTCTCATTGCGCCAGTAATTGTTAAAGTCTAGCTTCTTACGGACTAACAATAATACGTCTGTCATTATACAGGGCTTAACCCTTTAATGACTGAATTTGTTCAAAAAATTAAAATATTTACTTATTGGATGTCCATTTGCAGGCCAAGAGAAGACTATTTTTGAAAATTTACCACTGGAATGACTGGCTCGGTTATCGAGCCAGTCATTCCAGCGGTAAATTTTCAAAAATAGTCTTCTCTTAGCCTGCAAATGGACATTTCTCAAGACCCCTGCAGAGGCCAGTTTCATCCTGAAATGGTTAATATATATATATATTGGTTTTGAAACACTTGAGGTTGATGACTCTATTCCAGCATTTACCGGGGTTTATTTAGAGATTCTATAGCGAGAAACCTAGATTTAATTCTATCACAATTCTAATAATTAAGTAAAGCTTTAGAACTCTGAGCACGAGGACTAGACACTAAGCCAATTATTGAATTAGACACTAAGCCAATTATTGAATTAGACAGTAAGCCAATTATTAGCAAAAGTGATTTGCCAGTCAGGGCATGCATCGCACATGCACAGGTGGGCTTCCAGATGCCCCGATCTGTCACATGAATAACCTGCCCAGTAGGGGCAGCTTTGTTTTTAAATTCTGTGTATAATTGAATCAATAGGATATATTAGCATATATCAAGCATCTTCATGATGGTAAGCATAATCTTGAAGTGAAAAACAGAATCTAAGAACAACATACCCACCTAAGCGCAGGAAAACTTCTTCCAATGTCGTCATTGAAACACCATAGCTACTAATCCCTAGCGAGGCGGCAGTGCCCTTATTCGACTGGGTTTCTTCAAGAGATGTGAATAAATCTGCAAACACAGAATATTAGTTAACATACATCACTATACACTCAGATAAGCAAGCAATAGTCAAATAGACACAATTGAATTTTCCTAATTTCTCAAAAGTATGGGGGCAAAGATTTACATTTAAATAAACATTCATGTCTATGACACTCCACGATAAAGATGTATCCGAGGTGGTGACATTTGGTCTGTTTGTCAGAGGAAGGGTCTGCTGCTAGATTGATTCAGAGTTAGTGTCTTACCAGAGTTAGAGAAAGAATTAGGGTCAAGTTCGACTCCTAACCATATATAGCTAACTAGAATACCTGTCGAACTTCAAACAGTTAACCAGCTAGTCAACTATAGTCAACCGAGCACCCAACCTCGGTTCAGATGGTTAGCGCGATATTTGCATAAATTTCTAAATGGCGGACAACGATCGCTTGCCACGAATAAATGCATATAAAAGTGTTTATAAAAATATTTCACTAAATAACTTAACCTTGATGAAATTATGCTTTCCCATTGTATGTCAATGTTCCCAAGCCCATATTCCTTCCCACTTTATGCCACATGGACGCTTTTTGACGTCTTAGCGAACAAACATAACCCATTTTTGTAGGTCATCAAAACAGACGACAGAAAGGGTTAATGGAGACTGGTACCCGGCTCCAAATCTTCTGCAATAATAATTCAATAGGGAACCGGGTACCAACAAACTATAGTCGACTACGATCAAGTTCGACTGGGCATAGCAATTGTGCATGATCAGTAAACCAGCAAACTGACTATAGTTAGTGAGTCGAACTTGACCTAGGCTAACCATTGTTCAAGACAGATCTTGTTATTACTGGGCTATGTCACTCCAGACCATACATACCTAGGTTGTGACATGCACTTCTAATGAGGTTTCTGACAATTGTTTATTAAATACTCTTAAGAACAGTATTGATTTTTTAATGATCCTACAACAGCGAACAGATTAGCAAGCTGCCATTTTATTAAAATAACCTCATCATCTATAATGATAGCATATTACATGAAATAAATAACAATGTGTAATACAGGTTACAAAGGTCCAAATGGAGAGCATTTTTGACATACGTGAGCAAATGTTGGGATAATTGACATAGGCTAAATATGAGTCAGTATTTGCTGGTATGATTTGAAGTCAGCCGGCCCAGGGTGGTATAGGAATGAAAGGGGTAAAAGATGGCTGCAAATATCGCCGATGCTCGGAAACCTTATATCTGCAATTTTATTTTGGCTCTAAAAAATTCTACATACTGAATACTCCTCTAGAACTAAAAAGAGGCCAAAGGACATTGTTAGCTCACCTGGAATTATTGGCCACTGTACAACTGAACAAAATGAGATGAAATTTGCAAAAATAATTTCTGTAAAGAAGGTTTAGCCAAGTTTTATTCAAATTGGCCCAGTGGTTAGTACATGTATGTAAGTAAATCATTTACATGATTTTCTAAAAAATGTTCAGAAAATCTAAGATTGCCACCAAAACCGGCAAAATTTTTATTGATCCACGGCAGCATGTTTTTTGACATATCAATTTTCCATGGACAAACTTTAATGTCCCGTTATAGTCCCTAATCGTGTCTCCCATATTTCATGTTAGTTGGTTCAGCTGCTGCACCAAATGATGTTTCATGAGATTTAAATCGATCCCCCAAGCGGTTTCGGCGAAGATTATCAAAGACACTTCTAACATGAGGCCCAAGAGCCTGTGACGCTCACCTGGACCTTTAGCATTTGATCATTTGCATTTAAATAGACATAATGGATAATTTTCGGAAAATCCAAGATGGTTGCCAACAAAAATGGATCAATGAAAATTCTCATTTGATTTCTTGAAGGCAATCCAAGTTTGAAATTGAGCCGTTGATTAAGTAGTAGTAGTAGTAGTAGTAGCGATTTAAAAGCTACCAGCAATATTTTGGAAAATCCAAAATGGCCACCCAAAAAATTAACCAATCAAGGCTTTGAAGCCTACACAGCTAGCATCCTTCAAGCTGAGTTTGATTGAAATCTGCCAAGTGATTAATGAGGAGTAGCCGTTTAACTGATTTTCTGCCATTTAAAAAAAAATTCAGGTTGGTGACCCAAAAATTTGACCAATCAAAATTCTGTATATAAGTTCTGAAGCATGGCCACATAGGGTCCTTCCAGCCACATTAATTTGACATCCGCCAAGCGATTGATGAGTAGCGTTTTGACAATTTCCAGTAAATTCTGGCCAGGTGAGCTAAAATCAGTCAAAACTGAAGCTAGCCACCGGCCAAATTGGCAGATTGGCTTCCTTTGAAGAAACTTGCATCTATATGCCGTAAGGATGCTTCCTGCCAAATATAATTGCAAGCGGCACAGTGGTTGTCGAGAAGACATTTCCCCTTGCTTTAGTATTGGAGTTATTGGCGGGAAAAAGATCCAAGAAATAAAAAACATACAATATGGGCGCCAAACATGCTACAGCTTGATTGGGCCACTGCGGTCATGTTTTTTAATGTATTAACATCCCTTGTACAAACTTTAATGGCCCTAAGTACCAAATCATATATTTAAAAATTTGGCCAGATCCGTTCAGCAGATCTGGATTAGTTTTCGCCAAAACCAGGTCATCCAAAATGGCCGCCAAACGATTTGACCAATCAAATTGCCGCGACCAAACTTGGTTCAGCTCTTGCCCTAGATACATGTACTTCATGAATTTTGAATCGATCCATCAAGGGGTTTCAGAGATGATATTTAGACTATTCTAAAAATCGGCCAAATTGGCAGATCGGCTTCCTTTAAATAAATTTGCATCTCCATGCCCTTAGGATGCTTCCGGCCATATATAATTGAAGTCATTTAAAGAAAATGTTGATGGATGGACACCGGGTGGACAGACGACGGATGGTCGACATGGCATAAGTTCACTTGGCCAGGTGAAATAATATCTTACCTGGGAATTTATTCACAGTCTCAAATGGAAGTGTATAGGCCAGCTCCTTGCCATGTGACCTCACTAAGCAGACATCAGGAACATGTGATTGAATCAGATTTGTGACATCAGCAATGTTACCTCCATCCTCCAGGACCATGCTAAACAACACCACAATCATATATACAATCATATCAACATAGGTACATGTATGTGAGCATCAGAATATAAGGGTCAAAGTTGGTCAAGAACATATAAATCTATACTGTTTAAATGTCCATTTACTGGTCAAGAGGAGACTACTTTTGAAAATTTACCACTAGAATGACTGGCTCATTATTGAGCCAGTCATTCCTGTTATCAATTTTCTTCTCTTGGCCTGTAAATGAACATTTGTCAGGATCAGTGCTAAAGGCATTTTGGCCAGCTTGACTATAAAAAGATTAAGCTACAGACATAAGCCAGTGTACTCATCACAAAAATCCCACTTACAACAGACGTTTCCCCATCTCTAGCTAAGCTCCATCAACATGTCGCTCGTGTTGGGATCGATTGATCTCTGAACTCTCTGACTATCAATTTCCAGAAAACTATACAGCTAAGCCATTGAATGTTTTTGGAACTAATTTGACTGGGCACAGTTGCTGCCTATGGCATCAACAGCGTCCAGTCAAATTAGTTTCAAAATATTCAACGGCATGTTTATTAAATACAAAGTAGTAGAGACATACAATTCGTACGTGTTGGACTATTAAGAATTAAAGACGGGCCAAAAAAGAATCATTTCTGACCTAAACGATTATGACGTCATCCTATATGCCACTTAGCTGATTATGACATCAGATGATAAATGGATACTCTGTAAAGGTGAATTATCCAGAAAGGTTTTTAGCCAGATTTATTATACATATACAAGCCAGGGCTGGGGTCAAACATTAAAAAAAAAATTTAAATACAAATACACACAGTACAAATACTTTGGAATTCTTCAAATACAAATACTTGTTTTTTGCAGCATTTAAATACAAATACAAATACTTAGGGTAAGTATTTGAAATACTTCTCAAATACTTCTTACATGTCTTGTAGAAGACCAAAGTATGGTACAGATGTAACACTAGTAGTGTTGGGAATTGGTACTATTTTTGTGATCGATGATAGGTTTTACATACTAACCTATGATCATTTAATGATCGATCATAACATTTTCTCATTTTTACCCATTCTGAAATTTTGAATGCAATAATTATTGCATGTTCATGGATATTTAACCTTTAAGAAATAATCTGTTGAATATTTAAAAATAATTTGATTGAAAGCTGTTGCTGCCTTAGGCAGCAACAGCTAACAGTCAAATAAGTTTAATAATATTCAAGAGGCTATTGGTATGGTGGTTTCAGTGTTGAGCGGGTTTATGTCTTAAGAGTATGGGCTCATATGGAATAATACTATGTTATTGAGACCTGTAAAAATGAAATTCAAATGGCATTGCCCCCATAGCAGTTTTAATATCATAAATTTATAAGCAGTCAGAATCGATTTCTGAAATCATGATCGATCTCTTGGCTGGACATGCAAACCAATCAATCATCGATCAAATCGATTAATTGGAACAACACTAAACTCTAGTGATGGACAGCCAGACCCTCAAATTAACATGAGCACAGACAATCAGGGATACCAAACTAAGGGTGCAAAATGAAACAAGTATCATTTTATGAATAGAAATATTATGTAAGGAAAATTTATATGATATCAGTATCTTATTTTTGACATATTTGTGGATGAAATTAATTGTATAACATATCTAGGGTCAAGTTTGACGGGTTAACCATAGTTAAATATAGTTGACTAGATCCCAGCCAAAGTTGAAATAGTAAACTGGTTAGTAAAGTTAGTCAACCAGCATCATGAATGGTTAATGCGAAATTATATCAAATTGAAAATAGCAGATAACCTTCATCTTCCACGTTTAAATACACATAAACATGTAAAAATTCCTAATTTAAGTTTGATGAAATTATACTTTCCTGAGGTATGGCAATGTTCTCAAGGCCTATTCTCTTCCCACTGTACATGTATCTCGACTAGACACCATTAGACGCTTTAGCATGCGACATGTAACATACTCATTGTCATAGCATCATAGTCAACAAAATAAGACATAAATCTTGCTTTGTTGTTGAGGCTTTCATGATTGTGGGTTTTTGTATAACGAAAATTGCAGTTGCAAAATTGCAATTCCTAGGGGAGAGTATAGAGAATACATATTTATACAAAATCATGTGATTATTTTGAAAACAATCTTACTGAGAGTTGTTGCTGCCTATGACTATAACACGCTCAGTCAAATTATTTTTTAAATATTTATTAATTTTATATTAACTTTGAAACCAGGTTTATTAACCCTTTCACCGACAAATTCCTGAAAAAGCAAATTCTTTACGGCATAAAACTTATTCTGTTGAATATTTTGAAATTCATTTGACTGAAAGAATTAGTTTTAGAAATGGGGAATCCATCGGTGAAAGGGTTAAAGTTCAGACAGAAATGGAATAATATTAAACAAGAGTTATTATTGATTTTGTTTATTTATTTAGATCCTTGCTGATTATTCTTAAGACTATCTAATTTAAAAACTTGCATTCAAATTGTTGCCAAAGATATTCCGGTCTTTATTTAATTTAAAAACCAATGTTGCTGTATCCTGCTGCTATCTAAGAAAAGCAATAATATTTCCAAAATGTACACCAGTATTTCTTCTACAATTAATCTTTCAACATCATTATGGTGAGGGATAATTAACCGCCATCTAAATGAATGCTATGAATATAAAATTCATGATGAAAATGGTTAAAACTTTGGTATAGAGTCATGCAAGCTAGTACAAGGAAGGTGTTGTTAATATCTGACCAGCTCTACCTAGATTGCTTTGAAAGGAAATAATTGCCAAATCCAATACTGATAAGACATGTGAGATTAAGACCAGCTAAACAAGTTTCTTACTCAGACTCAATTACCTATCACAGTTTTATGCTGTTAACCATTTAATGGTCAAGCCAGCCCAAACTTGTTGCTGCATTGGTCTTGAATAGTGTCCATTTACAAGCCAAGAGAAGACTATTTTTGAAACTTTACCACTGGAATAACTGGCTTTATAAGCAAGCTAGTCATTCCAGTGGCCCGGTATATATTTATTACCTTTGAAATAAGTTTGTTAAAATTTCGGTATGAATGGGATAGCAGGATCTATTTATTTTACTTATTTACTTATTTATTTATTTATTTATTTATTTATTTATTTATTTATTTAGATGTGCTAAAACTATCTGATTCAAAGTTTTTAATTTATTTGTAATGTAAGTTTCTGCAATTTCAGATTCCTAACTTTCATTCCTTTTCACATGACAGCTTGTCTTCATACTGAAAAGCAATGCTTGTAGGCTGCTGCTGTCTAAGAAAACATCACTATTTCCAACATCTACATGATCCTTTCTTCTAAAAATTGTAATCCTTTGAAATAAGTGTGCAAGAAAGAATAATTAACACCACTGCCACCCATCCAATCTAAATGATTTGAATATAACTTTTGAATATGTAGTAGGGACTCAAGCCAGATGCAATGGCCTAATAGTATGCATAGTGTGCACAAACAGAGTGCCAGATATCTGACTATCATCCTCTCTAATGGAAGACGAGCAGCAGCCACGAATCACAAGTAATTGTGTTCGACTCATTAGACTCGGCAATCTCTAATATACCATACATGTACATGTAACCTTGTCACTATACACATGCACACACACTCATCCAGTGCGCTCACCCCATTTCACTCCTTCTACCCTCACATTATACTTTATTTTCCTTTATCTTCCTTTAAAATATTTAAAATATACCACTGCAATGACTGGCTCAGTTATCGAGCCAGTCATTTCAGTGGTAAATTTTCAAAAACAGTCTTCTCTTGGTCTGCAAATGGACATTTTCTATGAGAAAATTGAAATTTTCATGAACAACTTCAAGGGTTAAAGGTCCCTACTCCTAAGCTGGCTTGTGCGCTTGTCCCATGACTTTACTGGTGTCTAGATTCATGCATTTGTGACCAATCTGTTAAGTACCAGAATTGGCACATGTGCCTGCGCATGCTCATTAGACTGGGCCCAAGACAGGGCCCCGTGCTGTAGGGTCGCACATTGTACCGGTATATATATGTACACGCATATTTGATTGGACCCAGTCTGAGGATCATGGCCAGACACTCTTCCCCTTACAGCTTGATGGTAATTATGATACAGATCCAACTCCCTCATAATACCGTACCAACATTATAAAGGTAAGCAAAATCTTTAACATTTGAACTGAACCTCATAAAAAACATATTTATGCCAAGTCCACGAAAAAGCACTAAAAACTGGTTTGAATTTCGCAAAAACAGTAACATTATAGGCGAGTCTTAATCTTAATGCATTATAGTTCCTACTCAAAATTCATTATTGATGTCAATTTAAAGAACGAGAACCCAAATACATGGGTTCCATGAGGTATTTTTACTTACTTCAGGTGATATCCAATGCCAAATTTGTTCTTCAGAAACAGTGATGATCCACAGCATTTTAGTTGGCCTTTCGCAATGATTGCCTTTCTATCTGTAAGGAAGATTGGGCAATCATTTCTATCCAGAGGTTATTCATATATGTTTGGTAGCATTCATCTTAGGTACATAAGTGACATAACACAAATAGACATGGGAGATGATCTTAAATAATTGACACATTCTACAAACTTCAGTGAGCGACTAATGATACTGTTAAGCATTTAACTCTGTAATGTCGAAATTTGATCAAGAAAATTAAAATATTTCATTATTAAATGTCTATTTGCAGGTCAAGAGAAGAATATTTCTGGACATTTACCACTGGAATGACTGGCTCGGTTATCGAGCTAGTCATTCCAGTGATAAATTTTCAAAAATAGTCTTCTCTTGTCTTGCAAATGGCCATTCTTCAAGACCACTACAGAGGTCGGTTTGTTCCAGCCTGACCATTAAGGGTTAATGTATTTCTATATTAGACAAAGACGAGAATAAGATTCCATATTCACATTTGTATTTAGTTTTAAGACTTTAATCTTCGAATTTGTTCAAGAACATTTCACTTTTCTTACAGAAAATGTCCATGTGTAGGCCAGGAAAACTGTTGTTTTTTTTAAATTTACCACTGGAATGACTGGTGCAGCTATTGAGCCAGTCATTCTAGTGGTTAACTTTCAAAAATAGCCTTTGCTTGTCCTGGAAATAGATATTTCTCAACACCACTGCAAAAGGTAATTTTAAATATAGCCTTCTTTTTGCTCAGTTTAACCACTAAAGTGATAAAGCAAATGGCTGTCTTTCCCTTGTGAAGTATGATGTATCGCTACAAAGGCCAAACAGTCAACCAACATTCAGTAGTGGTATTGCTATGTTAGGATAAACTTATGCTAAGACGCTATAGACTCATGGTAAAATTCCTACACTATCCTGTTCCAAGAAACAATAATACTTTGCTTAACCCCTCATGCATTAACCACGCCTCAAAGCTCTCAAAAGGCGAGTTTTATCAATCAAGACTTGAATTTGTCAAAAGAGTTTTCAAGCAAATTGAAAATTTTTGCCAAGTGAATGACCATTTGCTGGCCAAGAGAAGTGTTTTTTTGTAAGTTTATAACTGGAATTTTGGGAAAATTGTTTAAAGGTGTTTTGGACGGCTTGACGATTAAAGGGTTAATCGTCAAGAAAATCTAAATTTTTATTTAGTCAGTGTCCATTCGCAGGGTAATAGACTATTTTTGAAAATTTATCACTGGAATGACTGGCTCGGTTTCCCGAGCCAGTCATTCCAGTGATAAATTTTCAAATATAGTCTTCTCTTACCCTGCCATAGACAGTCCTCAAGACAACTGCAGAGGAAGTATTGGTCGGTTTTACCATTATAAACCACAAGCTGACACATGAGGGTTTAAAGCATGTGTTAACATCAAGTTCTGATCAAAATTTGTTGTAGCCGTGTTAAAAGTTTAATCCTTGAAATTCCAGAGTCTCAATACTAAGAAAATTATACATGAAAGCTGTTGAATATTTTGAAAATAATTCGACTGAAGCATGTTGCTGGGCACCATAGGCTCCAAATCGAAAAACGTTTCTCACAGAGGGTCAAAGTGTTAACAGCAATAACAGAATTCTAAGATTTACTAACTTGGTTAAATTTCAACAAATTTTCACACAAAAATGCGCTTATGTCTTATATACAGTTTGTTCTGTTCATGTCAAAGGATCAACCCTTTAATGACTAAGCCGGCTAAAAACAGCTTCTGTAATGGTCTTGAGAAATGTCCTTTTATAGGTCAAGTAATTATTTTTTTCAAATTTAGCACTAGAATGACTGACTCAGTTATCGAGGCAGTCATGCCAGTGGTAAATAATAAAAAATAGTCTTCTTTTGACGTTTTTATTTTCTTAACCAATCTTGGGCATTAACTCCTGTGTGAATTAAAATAATAACGGAATAGTATGACCTAAACAACATCTGTTGTCATGTGACCGTGAGGAATGTCAATTTACAGGCCAATATACAACTATTTAAAAAAAATTACGACAGGAACGATTAGCTCAGTCATTGAGCCAGTCATTGCAGTGGTAAATTTTCAAAAATAGTCTTCTCTTGGCTTGCAAATGAACAGTGACTTTTTTTTGCTCAGTGAATGTCCATGTGATGGCCATTGGAATTTAAATTACCACTTGAATTCACAGAAAAATTGTTTTCTGAATAAGGTCATTTGCCCCCTTTGACGAGTAATGGATTAATAGAAAAGAAAATCCAAATTTTCTGCCTAGTCAGTATCCATTTACAAGACAAGAGATGACAATTTTTTTTAAATTACCACTAGAATGACTGGCTCGGTTACCGAGCCAGTCATTCCAGTGGTAAATTTTCCCAAAAAAATTGCCTTCACTTAACCTGTAAATGAATGAAGACTGCTTTTTTTCCACCGACCTGAGTTTCAAAGGGCTAAGTTGACACAACAGGAGTTAAAGTACAAGAGATATTTTTGTAAATTTCAGTAGTAGACAGTCTGCTTTCGGCTGACAAATATTAAGATTTTCTCGAAAAAAATTGACCATTAAATGGTTAATTAAAATAATTAGAATTATGAACGCTTGATGCGGTGCTGAGACACGAGGAGTTAAAGGATTAAGGCTAAAAATGTTCTGATAAGAAACATTTCACGTACCTGCTAGGATATCTGCTTCATCCATAAAGTGAGTGGTTAGCAGGATTATCTTCCCTTGCTTCCGAGCAGTGAGAAGACTCCATAGATGGCGCCGGGAGTAGGGGTCCATACCAGCAGTGGGTTCATCAAGAAATATCACCTATCCATAGGAAAAAATATGCAAACTAATTCCCCTTTCATGCATTAGCTGCGACATGGTCATATTTTTAACGGTGAAATGCAAAGGTTTTTTTTTTATTGCAATACACTCATTGTACATCAAAGTTAATGTATGTAAAACCCCTGAAAGAATAAGCATTTTCAGTTTCTAAAATGGACTCTTGTAACGTTGCAGGACAATGACGTTGCCCGACTCATTTAAGTCTGTTCCACTTTAACCCTTTAACACTCATAGCACCCAAAAATGGCTTCTGCAGTGGTCTTAAGAAATGCCCATTTGCAGACCAAAAGAACACTATTTTTGAAAATTTACCACTGGAATGACTGGCTCGATAACCGAGCCAGTTATTCGTGGTGAATTTTCAAAAATAGTCTCTTGGTCTGCAAATGGACATTTTCTATGAGAAAATAAAAATTTTCTTGAACAAATTCGAGAGTTTAAGGGTTAAGGAAAACCCATTTATCATCTCATAATTAACCCTTTAACCCCCCCCCAAAACTTGTTCAAGAAAATTTGAATTTTCTCATAGAAAATGTTAATTTGCAGACAAAGAGAAGACTATTTTTGAAAATTTACCACTGGAATGACTGGCTCGGTTATCGAGCCAGTCATTCCTGTGACAAATTTTCAACAAGTTTTAGTGAAACTCAACAGGCATACTTGTTTGAGGAATGCTAAATTATGTGACGTTTGTCTTTGATAATTCTCTAAGAAAGGGGGGGATTTCTATTAGGTACACATTTGGAATTCACAGCAAAGACATCACCAAAAATCTTGAAAGTCTTAACAGCTGCATTGATCATTACAATTACAAAACAATTTTGATGAATTTTAATCTTTCAAGGAAGATAACTCTGGCAAATATGGGTGGATTTTGTCGAAACGAAATTATGACACTTCGTCTATCCCTAAAACATCTGATGAATAAAAAATTGTGATTGTAGGTTCAAAACTGTTCGAGATCTGGACCGGACAAGAAAATGTTGACAAATTTTAATCTTTCAAGAAAGATAATGTTGGCAAATATAGGTAGATTTTGCCCTTCATCTATCCATATTAGATCCAATGAATACAATGAAAACAAGAAAACTTTGACTTTGACAAATTTGATATTTCAGGGGAGATAACTCTGGCAATTATGGGGGGGATTTTGCAGAAAAGAAATCATGACACTTTGTCTATAGGTAATATATCTGCTGAAAAAAATTTGTGAGTGTAGGTTCAAAACTCTTCGAGATCTGCTCCGGACAAGAATCAGATGGATGGACGGATGCACGGAGGCATGGACGGCCGAGCGCCATCACATAACACGACCCCGCTTTGCGCGGCCATATAAAAATAGTCTTGCCTTTGTCTGTAAACGGACATTTCTTAAGACTAGCTACTGCAGAAGCTGTTTTTTGATGATGATATGAGTGTTAAAGATTTAAGATCTGGGAGTGAATAATTCTTAAATCATATAGAATGTATTGCATCTGGTTTATTGGGCCGAGAGAGCTATATCTTACCTGTGCCACGATGGTATTGTATTTTTTAAACATATATTGGAATAATAAAATCCTACCTTAGGGTCACCAATCAGTGCAATAGCTACAGACAGTTTGCGCTTCTGACCACCGCTCAAACTCTTTCCACGAGTGTCTCCATGATCCGCCAAGTCGACATCAAGCAAGGACTGCTCCACCTATAAAACAAATGTCACACATCTATACACTAAGTCAAAACTCACTTTCCCAGCACTCCGAGTTGGTTACGAAAATCGGAAATACTTGATATTGGTATTGAAGGATAATGATTCCATAGGTTTTCATATGCTTAGTGAGTACACATCCACTGCATAGAGAGGATTGAGAGAATCCAGAAAGGATGTGTAGAGGGAGCCACTTCTAGCTAAGTTGGAATAACTTTTTATAGTTTGAACCATCAAGTACCAGAATCCCAATTTCATGGTACTATGTAGGGGAAGCTGTTGAATATTTTAAAAACTAATCTGACAGTTGTTTATTAAATTGCAAATCCATCAGACATAGAATTCGCACCCGTGACAGACTTTTCTGGCTTCATGACGGAGTTATAACACGCCATGATTGTGACATCAGCCTACATATGACATAATAGACATTTCCAGAGTAATGACATCATATGAGGTTATATGAGGTCATAATCAGCTAAGCGGCGTGTAGGATGACATGATTATCATTACATCATAAATGATTCCATACGGCCCATTTTAAACTCTTAATACTCCGACACATTGTACAAATTGTATGTCTCTACTATTTAATAAACATGCTGTTGAATATTTTGAAACAGCACCCAGTCAAATTAGTTTCAAAATATTCAACAGCTTACCTGTAGTTTTCTGGAAATTGATAGTCAGGGAGTTCAGAGATCGATCGATCCTAACAAGAGCGAGTTGTGGGTGGAGCTTAGCTAGAGATACCTACATGTAAAAACGGAAAGGTCCATTGACTATGACATTCTATACTTGAGTGACAGATTGGATCCCTCCATTGCTTTGGTATGTTCCTTTAATAGTCAAGATTGGTTAAGATGATCTAAATTCCTCCATAGTGAGGGGCCAAGAGCCCAAAACAATAATATTTTTGACGAGATTGGACAGGCGATGGCACAAATCCCCCCATTCACCATTTTGGTCTTTTGACCCCACCGAAACACCGAGGGGAATTGTTTCTAACAGTTTCAGAGGTGTTGCATTACAGTCAATTCTGCATGTTCACCTCATGGACCTGTTCCCCACCCTGCTGGAGGGGGGTACCAAATGTATATATCCCATTGCACTCATATGAGTAACTCGCATACAGAAAAATTCTTTCCAAAGGTTTCAGAGGAGTTGCATTACAATCAATTTCCGCACGTTCAACGCATTGATCATTTGATCACTCCCCACCACGCAGGGGGCTGGAGACAAAATGTGGGAATAAAAATTTACCACTGGAATTGATAAGTTTTCAAAAATAGTCTTCTCTGGATTTGTAAAAGGGCACTTCTCAAGATCATTGCAAAGGCCATTTTTGGTCTGCTTGACCATTAAAGGGGTAAATTCTTAAGTCACATGTTATTGAACTAACCATTTTTCCAACTACTACATTTGAGCTGATCACTTAAATATAAAACATCTGATTTTCACAATCATTATGGCAATTTAGTTTGTATTATAGATAAATACTGTATTTACCACTTGTTTTCTTTTTTCAGACGGCACACCTTTAATACCAGCATATACATCTAAATGTTCACGAGCTGACAATGAGTCAAACAGAATATTGTGCTGTGAACACACCCCGGTCATTGTGCGAATGGTGGACATCTCACTAGTATTCGTAACATCCTGAGAAAATCAAAGTTATATCAAGCTTATCTACAGGTACATACAGAGACGGTATTACTTTGTTTCAATATTCAGAATATATATTACCAAGCCCTCAATATTAATGGAAAGATTATCTTCGCCGGCAAATCGTTGGTCAATAATGAAAAGATTTGAAGGGGAGGGTAGAGGGAGCATCAGCAAGAGAGACAGATGGAAAGGAGGGAGGGAGAACTAGTGAGCGAGGGATTGAGGTAGGGAGAAAGAGAGAGATGGAGGAAGGGATTGAGGCTAGGAGGGAAAGAGCAAGCGAGGTGGGAGGGAGGAAGAAAGAAGGAAGAGAGGGAGAGCGAGTGAGTGAGGGATTGCAGGAGGGAGAAAGAGAGAGATGGAGGAAGGGAGGGAAAGAGCAAGCGAGGTGGGATAGGGACGGGGATGGAGAGTGAGAGAGAGAGAGGGTGGGAGAGAGGGAGGGATGGAGGGAGGCACAAAAATGGATTCAAGGTTATAAAGTTTAGATAATAATCAGTGATATTTTAAAATCAAAGATAAGATCAAATCGGTACTAACCAATCCTAGAATGGTTGCTCTACCACTTGTTGCTGGAGTCATTCCTGTGAGAATGTTTATTAATGTTGTCTTGCCTGCTCCATTATGACCCAGTACTGCTGTGATCTGACCGTCATACATGTCAAGTGTCAAATCTGGAGGCCAAGAATTTAGGTAATGTGAACGCAAATAGAAATCTGCTGAAATGCAGTAGAATATGCATGGAAAATGACAGTGTCTCAATGGACCCTTCCAGTTTATCCATCAATCATATGATGTCATAGTCAAATACGTGCCATGTAGGCTGACATCATAATCAATGACGTAGATAAGTTCATCACGATTGCTTAATTGATGATGGACTAAGTGTTGCTGTAGGAATAGTGTCTTTCCCATTTAATAAACATGCCGTTGGATATTTTGAAACTAATTTGCCTGGGCGCTGTTACTGCCATAGGCATAATTAAGCGTTCATGATGAACTTATCTACGTTATTCAATGGTCAGGGAGTTCAGGGATCAATCGATCCCAACAGAGGCAAAGTGTGGGTGGAGCTTAACTAGAAATGGGAGCTCCAAGAGAAGTATTTTTGCAAATTTACCACTGGAATGACTGGCCTGGTTAGTCATTCCAGTAGTAAATTTTCAAAAGTATTCTCTTGCTCGGCAAATTGACAGTCCTCAAGTCCACTGCATGGACATTTATTGGCAGGAGTGACCATTAAAACTTTAAATTAACATAAGAGAGGTTAATGTTCATTTGCAGGCGAGAAGACTATTCTTTAAAACTTTAACACTCAAATGACTGGCTCAGTTATCGAGCCAATCGAGCCAGTAATTCCAGCGGTAAAATTTCAAAAATAGCCTCCTGGTCTCCAAATATACATTTCCTACAGCCACTGTAAAGGTCATCTTGATCATTAAAGGGTCAACATGTAACCGTCATTGATGCCCAGCACTAGCAGGATGCAACATACACCATTTAACACTCATGTAAGAAGACACAGTACAGCTAAAAAATAACATACCATGTCAAAACAAAACAAGAACGATAATCAGAGATTGCTAATGTATGCCCTCCCCCCATCCCCCACACCCCGCCAACATTCTGCCAAACACAACCTCCCACACAAGATTGGTCATCGTGACCTTGACACCAAAATCGATAGGCTTCTTCAAAACACCAAGGATAACCTCCCACCCAAGATTAGTAATGATCCCTTCAATCAAACTCGAGTTATCATCCGGAAACGCAATATTACATCATTAATTAGGTCACAGTCACCTTGACCGTTGACTTCAAAATTGATAGGGTTCTTCGGACCACCAAGGAAAAAGCTTCCACGCCAGATTGGTAACGATCCCTTCAATAGAACTCGAGGTACATGTAGCCTCCGGAAATGCAATATTATTTTAATTAGGTCACCGTGACTTTGACCTTTGACCATTTTGGTGCAAAAATCGATAGGGTTCTTCGGATCACCAAGGACATGCTCCCACACCAGATTGGTAACGATCCCTTCAATAGATCTCGCACTATTATCCAGAAATGAAAGCCTGAACTGACAGATGGAGGGATGAATGGACAAAGCAAACGCTATATACCCACCATATATTTATATGGGGGGGGGGGCATAATAAAGTGTACTGTTGAATATTTTGACCACAATTGGCTTGGAAGACACTACGTACGACAGCAATATCTTGCAATACAATTATGTTCAAAATAGTCAACATATCCTTTCTTACTACATGTAACTACCGTTATAACATGTTTCTGGGGTTTTTTGTTTTAGAAACATCATAAGTTATTTATGGGCTATATTAAAATTAATATGTTCATTTACCATCTACAGCGACGACTTGGTTCTTATTGCAGCATGATCCACCACCAAACATCTTTCCTAAATGAGAAATTCTGAAAAAGAAACACAGGTAGTTTTGAATAATAATTTAAAAAAGGACAAAGTTTTCAAACAATACATCTTGTCAATAATGACTTGTGGATGAAAAGCATGGTCTCGCTTACAAAATAGTTCAACATTTAGGTCATAACACCTTTTCACGCAGATAACATTGAGCTGACATTTGCCCACATCAGAAAATCTGAAAGGTTCAATCTCTCTGCCAAATGTTGTCTATGTTTGTTTGCAGTTCTAATGGACCTTTCCATTTTTAGCTATGCCCCGCCCATCTCCACCCACACCTCACTCATGTTGGGATCAATCGATCTCTGAACTCCCTGACAATAAATTTCCAGAAAACTATCCAGGTAAGCTGTTGAATATTTTGAAACTAATTTGACTGGGTGCTGTTACGGCAGCAACAGTGCCCAGCCAAATTAGTTTCAAAATATTCAACAGCATGTTTTTTAAATAGTAGAGACGTATAATGTGTCAGACTATTAAGAGTTAAAGACGGGCCTAATAAAATCATTTATGACGGAATCATTATGACATCATCCTACACACCACTTAGCTGATTATGATGTCATATGACGTTAAATCATCGATGGATACTCTGGAAAGGTGAATTAGATGTTAGTTGCAAGTAGTAACTACATGTAGTATATATGCCCCTCTGCCTGCCCACCCAGCCACTCACCCGCCTGCCCATCTTGTGGCCTCAGGGACCATATTTGTACTTAGAGAACACCAGCATTTAGGGACATGTTTGCTGTCTCGCTCATGGGTCACATATGACAGGTTTGATAGTACATAATCAGATCAACATACCGAAGTCCTTCTTTGCCCTGAAGGTCACCAGCTACAGGTTCTATGTTCGGTCCGAGAGAGGTGGCTTCATACTGCCTCTGCCTATCTAACAAGGAACTATACTCATCAACCTTCGCTTGCTGCCCACACCAATATGAAGGTTGTAGGAAAAAGAATGCTGAACGACGCTGACCATACTCAGCTGAAAAGTGAAGATAATACATGTATGTCTATTGATAAAACCATGATTATAAACGTAAAAATAATATGTCTATTGATAACCATTATAACAATGTGCAAGAGACATCCATGATTCATTAACCATTTCAACAACAAATCCCTGAAAAACTAAATTCTTTTTGATGCATAGTATATTCTGCTGAATATTTTGAAATTAGTATGACTGGAAGTCATTGTTGCCCTGAGAGAGACATGGAGAATTAATCAGTGAAAGGGATACACCTATAATGCTCACGATTTAAAAAAACCCCAGATGTGTTTGCTTAGTGAACATCTATTTGCAAGTCAAGAGAGTACCATTTTTCAAAATTGATCATTGAAATGACTGGCTCGGTTATCACGCCAGTTATTCCAGTGGTAACATCTATAAAATGTCTTCTCTTGACCTGTAAAGTCAGCAACATATAACTGTTTTATACGATAACAAGTTCCCTTGAAAAAACTTGGTTTAGCCTAGATGATGCATGAGTCTTGAATCGATCCCCCAAGCAGTTTCAGAGATTTAAAAAACCTTTCTAAAAATCGGCCGAAATCCAAGATAGCCGAATTGGGTAATGGGCATTGTTTGAGCTTTGAACAAACTTGGATTTCTGTGCCCTAAGGATGCTTTCTGCCAACTATACTTGAAATCGGCCTAGTGGTTCTCTAGAAGACATTAAAGATTCTCTATTGCCTTAGTATGGAAGCTTTTGGCAGGAAATAGATCCAAGATGGCCACCAAACCGTTTATCCGACAGTTTCGACGATGGCAAATCTGAAATCAGAATTGCCAAAAAAATATATAATACCAATTTCGGCTTCAAAATCCATCAAATAACAAGAGACCCAAGAGGCCTGTGTCGCTCACCTGGAGCACTGTGCATTTTTGTCAAAATTGTTGATGGGTGGTTTAGGAAGTCATTTAAATGAGTTTGTGGACATTTTTGCAAGTCCAATATGGCCACAAAACATGCTACATTTTGATTGGTCCACTTCTGCCATGATTCTGACTAAGCTCAATCCCTTGAACAAACTTTAATGGCACTCAGTGCCTAATCATATCTCCCAAATTTTGGCCCAATCCGCTCAGTGGTTCTGGAGTTGTTTTGGCAAAAAATAGGTTATCCAAGATGGCCACCAAACCATTTCGCCAATCAAGTTCCCTTGAACAAACTTGGTGCAGCGCTTGTCCTAGATGATATTTCATGCGTTTTGAATTGATCCCCCAAATGGTTTTGGAGATCTTTAAAAACATTTCTAAAAATCGACCAAAATCCAAGATGTCGCGAAAATACATTAAAAATTTCCCATTGCTTGAGTATGGGAGATTTTGGCGGTTAAATGATCCAAGATGGCCGCTAAACCGTTTATCAGACAGTCTCGAAAATGGCAAATTTGAAAACACAATATGCACAAACATATACACCTGTGCAAAAGTTAAGCACCACCCTATTTTTACGCACATGCGAGGGTATATTCATGTGCTATGAAGAAAGCAATAGCATAAACATTTATGTACCCATCCATCTTAGTGCAAGAGGTAATAATGCAACTAGAGGAATGCTGATTATGATGGTGGGGAAACACTGTATGTTTTTGTTTGAACTTGAAAACGAGGCCTGAATATGGTACGTTGACACAACTGACAACTATTGCCCTACAGTTGACACACGTGGCTAGATTGTCATTAATGGTGTCTGAAAACGAAGTTTAACATCTGTGCACGAGTTTGAGACTGTCATTATTAATACCGGGTATATCCACCTTGTGCCTGGATGACGCCTGGACACGACGTCTCATGCTGGTCACCAACCGACTGATACGCCATTGTGGTATTCGTTGCCATTCAAGATGGAGTGCGTCTGTTAATTCCTGTAGGTTCTGCACAGGAGGATCCCTCCTTCTCACCATGTTTCCCAGAATGTCCCAGATATGCTCAATAGGGTTCATGTCAGGGCTCCTTGCTGGCCATGGTAGGGTTTCGATGGCATTCTGGCGGAGGTATTCATGCACAGCTCTAGCATGATGTGGTCGGGCGTTGTCATCCATGAATATAGGGTGGGTTCCAGGTGCATGATATACAAAATGAGGGACCACAACTCTATCCAGTATGGAATCTTGATATCTTTGTCCATTTAGTGTTCCAGGTACAGTCAACAGATCCAGCTTACAATCAAATGAGATGCACCCCCATATCATAACGGAACCTCCACCAAATGGAACTTCTTCCATGATGTTACGTTGGTCGTACGCCGTGCGTCTGGACCTCCATACACGAGTTCGACCATCTGTGGCATGAAGCAGGAACCGACTTTCATCGGACCAGTGTACCCGTCTCCAGGATCTCATGTTCCAGTGTCTTCTTTCGTTGCACCACCTCAGACGCTCCTCTTTGTGGTGTGCAGTGAGGAGAGGACGTCTGACAGGTCTCCTAGCTTTCATGCCAGCAGCATACAGTCTCCTTTTGACGGTAGACATTGACACTCTATTGCGCGTTTCCCATTGCTGGCTGAGCACTTTGGTGTTGGTGAATGGAGATCTCCTAACAAGGCGTACTAGGGCTCGATCATCACGGGCAGTAGTCTTCTTCGGTCTTCCAGATCTAGGCCTGTCCTTCACCTCGTTAGTTTGCCCATGTTTTGCAATCAAACGACTGATTACAGTATGGTTAATGTTCAGCTGTCTGCCAATCTCTCTGCATGACATACCAGTGGTATGCATGCCTATGATTTGCCATTTCACACGATCACTTAACCTTCGTCTTGCCATAGCGGTTCACAATCAAGAGCTAATTCTCTCTGTACAAATAAACCACGGTCATGAACACAAAATTCCTAATCTTGTCGCCTAAATCTGTATGTAATGTTCTACACCTCAAACTGGACTTTTACATAACTGAACACATGTGCTGTTTCCCGCCACGCACGGACATCAAGCGGCGTGAAGTCATGCATGCATGTGCATTTCGTACTTGGAATTATGTCAGCTAACGCTGGGACAAAAGGTATGGCAGCCTAGTTGTACCATCATGTTTCTACGTTCTATTGTTTTTGCTGGTGCTTAACTTTTGCACAGGTGTATACATAAAAACCAATTTCTGCCTCAAAATCAATCAAATAAAAACTTGAACAAACTTGAGTGAGCTCTTGCCCTAGATCCTATTACATGAGGTCTGAATTGATCCCTCAAACAGGTTTAAAGATTTTTAGAGATTTCTAAAAATTGCCCGAAATCCAGATGGCCACCGGCCAAATTGGCCGACCGGCTTCGCTTGAACAAAATGAAATCTCTATGCCATAGGGATGCTTTCTGCCAAATATAATTCAAATCGGCCCAGTAGTTCCCGAGAAGACATTTTAAATTTCCCATTGCTTTAGTATGGGAGCTTTTGGCGGGAAAATGATCCAAGATGGCTGCCAAACCGTTTATCCAACAGTTTCGAAAATTGCAAATTTGAGATCAGAATACCCAAAAACCTATATAAAACGAATTTCGGCCTCAAAATCCATCAAATAAAAAAATCCAATATGGCCGCCAAAGATGGTATATTTTGATTGACCCACGGCGGCCACGTTTCTTGACGGATCAACTTCTCTTGAACATACTTTACTGGCCTTTGGTCCCTAATCATATCTGCCATATATCGGCCTGATCCCTTCTGCGGTTCTGGAGCAGTTACTTTCACTAAAACTAGGTCAACCAAGATGGTCGCCGAACTATTTGACCAATTAAGTTCCCTTGAACAAAGTTGGTTGAGCTCTTGCCCTAGATCGTATTTCATGAGGTTTCCTTCAATCCCTCAAGCGGTTTCGGAGAAGATTTTTAGACGTTTCTAAAAATTGGCCAAAATCCAAGATGGCCACCAGCCTAATTGGCCGATCGGCTTCATTTGAACAAAGTTGGATCCCTATGCCCTAAGGATGCTTCCTGCCAAATATAATTGAAATTGGCCCAGCGGTTCTTAAGAAGAAGTCGTTTAAAGGAAAAGTTGATGGATGGAAGGATAGTCGCCACGACTTAAACTCACTTGGCCTTTCAGGCCAGGTGAGCTAAAAATCCAATATGGCCGTTAAACACACTACATTTTGATTGGCCCATGGTGGCCATGTTTTTTACATCAATTCCCTGGACCAAACCTTAATGGCCCTACCTGTAAGTAGTCCCTAATCATATCTCCCAAAATTTGCCCCGATCCATTCAGTGGTTCTGGAGAAGTCATTTTCGTGAAATTATGCCAGCCACGATGGGTGGAGAACTATTTAGCCAATCAAATTCCCTTGAAGAAACTTGGTTTAGCTCTTACACTAGATGATATTTCATGAGTTTTCGATTCCCCAAGTGTCTCAGAGATTTTTAAACACAGTTCTAAATATCAGCCAAAATCCAAGATGGCTGCCAGCAAAATTGGTCGATCGGGTTTGAACATAGTTGAATCTCTATGCTATAGGGATGCGTCCTCTCAAATATAATTGAAATCAGCCCAATGGTTCTTGAGAAGTCGTTTAAAGAAAAGGTTGACGGACAGACTGAGTCGGATGACAGACGAACAGATGGCCGCCACGGCATAAACTCACGTGCTCTTTCAGGTCAGGTGAGCTAATAATGCCATTAATTGGGTAACTTAGGATTGCACGATTTTTGCTTTGAAATATCGCGATCGATTTTATAAAAAAAAAATTTCGATTAAATCGTAGGTCCAAATTCCCAAAAGTATGAACCGGGGTAACATGTCAAGTCACCAAAACTGGGACATGGAATTTCTAGAAAAAGTTGAAACAAGAGGCTCAAGGGGCCTATATATTGCTCACCTGGACTTATTGGCCACTGACATATCCGAACAAAATGAGATGCCCACTGGAACTAGATGATATTTCATGAGTTTTGAATAAATCCCCCAAGCGGTTTCGGAGATTTTTAAAGACATTTTAAACTAGAGCTGACCTCCAGAGGATCCTTCTAACCAAATTTTGTTGAAACTTATCAAGAAACCAAGAAAAAAAAAATTTAAGTATAAAAATCTGAATAGATCTTCTAAAGCTTAGCTCCATAGGATCCTTCTAGTCAAATTTGGTTGAAATCTGTCAGTAAACTAAGGAAGAGATGCGTTTTGACAGTTTTCGGTAAGATTTTCACAAAATCGACGTATTTTACCCCAAAAAATTTAAATATAAAAAATCAGAATAGATTATCTAGAGCCTACCACCATAGGATCCTTCTAGGCAAATTTGGGTTAGAATCTGCCAGTAAACTAAGGAGGAGATGCGTTATGACATTTTCGGTAAAATTGTCAAAAATCAGTTTTTTACACCCAAAAAATTAAATATAAAAAATCCGAATAGAATTTCTAAAGCCTACCTCCATAGGATCCTTCTAGCCAAATATGGTTGAAATCTGTAAGTAAACTAAAGAAGAGATGCGTTTTGACAGTTTTCATAAGATTTTCACAAAATCTAGGTTTTTTACCCCAAAAAATTGAAATGTCAAAAATCTTAATAGATTTTCTAGACCTCGGTATGGCACTTCTAGCCAAATGTGGTTGAAATCTGTCAAGAAACTAAGGAGGAGATGCATTTTGACACTTTTTGGTAAGTTTTTTACCACAAAATTTTAAATATAAAAAATCTGAAGAATTGTTCTAAAGCCTATCTTCATATGATCGTTCTAACCAGATTTGGTTGAATTCTGCCAAGAAACTAAGGAAGAGCAGCATTTTAAAGCAATTCGACAATTTCCGGCAAATTTAAAATAGAATCCAAGTTTTTTTACCCAAAAAATTGAAATATAAAAAATATGAATAGGAGTTCTAGAGCATACCTCCGATTGATCGTTCAAGCTAGATTTGATTGAAATCTGCAAAGAACTAAGGAGAAGATGCATTTTGACACTTTTAGGTAAATTTGCAACAAAATCTAAGTTTTTTACCCAAAAAATTGAAATATCAAAAATTTGAATATAAGTTCTAGAGCCTATGTTGGTATGACCCTTCTAGCCAAATTTGGTTGAAATCTGTTAAGAAACTAAGGAGGAGATGCGTTTTGACACTTTTCGGTAAATTTTAAATAAAATCTGTTTTTTACACCAAAATTTTAAATATAAAAAATCTGAAGACAGGTTCTAGAGCCTACCTTCATATGATCGTTCTAACCAGATTTGGTTGAAATCTGCCAAGAAACTAAGGATGAGTAGCGTTTTAAAGCAATTTGACAATTTCCGGCAAATTTTAAATAGCATCCAAGTTTTTTACCCAAAAAATTGAAATATAAAAAATATGAATAGAAGTTCTAGAGCCTACCTCTGTATGATTGTTCCTGCCATATTTGACTGAAATCTGCAAAGAAACTAAGGAGATGCATTTTGACACTTTCCGGTAAATTTGCAACAAAATCTAAGTTTTTTACCCAAAAAATTGAAATATTAAAAATTTGAATAGAAGTTCTAGAGCCTATGTCGGTATGACCCTTCTAGCCAAATTTGGTTGAAATCTATCAAGAAGCGTTTTGACACGTCTCAGTAAATTTTAAACAAAATCTAAATTTTTTACCCCGAAATTTGAAATATCTAAAACCTGAATAGATGTTCTAGAGCCTAACCCCACAGGATCATTCTAGCCAAATTTGGTTGAAATCCGGCAAGCTGTTAAGGAGGAGATACATTTTAAACCAAAAGTTGACGGACAGACGGACGATGGACGGTCGGCATGGCATAAGCTCACTTGGCCATTCTGGCCAGGTGAGCTAATAAATGATACAAAAAATAGCACAAAATTAGAACACAATTTCATGTACAAATTCTTACCATCCTATGTCAATGTTTAATGTATACCTTATATCCATAATCGCGGGAGTGAAATTATTAATTGGGACCGCCTAAATATTGCGTATAGTTTAATAAACATCAAGGAACAATAAGCGCTACCAAGCTTTTGAAGAATTATATCATTTCAAAGAAGTTTAGCGTGATTCTTTCCAAGAATCAACAGTCTGGAATCAGCAAGCACGTCTTTCATCAACCCAGCAGGATTCACAGAAACCATTGTGAAGCCATGCCACGACCCTGACAGAATGGAAGCAACTGCTTTCCGCAAGGATCGTGAAGAATTCTGGATCCGTCATTCACATTGCATGTATCCTATAGGCATCAATCACGCTGATTGGTAATCTCACTCTACCTCTGGTAGTAAAACAACTAATTACAATACGGTTACCAAGACTCCCTACCTTGGTCACGCTTATGACGCCATAACATGACGTCACACCTGAGTTACGTTACAAACACGTATGACGTTGTACTACACCAACGTCCTTCATACACTCAATGTCTTCCTCTGATGAGTATAGCCAAACTTGGCATGAAACGCCATGAGGCAGGATCACACTGGAACGAATATCAAATTTGACATTCAATGTCAATCTACATCCTTCTATACTTTTTTAACCCACACAGTGACCGATTGTCCTCAGAAAAATTACCAAAAACACCCTTTTGACATTTTCCACTGCCTAAATAGACATCCCGGCTACCCATTCACCAGCCGCCATTAGTAGCACACCGGCTACACACAATCATTCTTTCACTGGCTACACACTTGTCTTCCAGCTACACATAGCACAGCAAACTCTTTGCCGGCTCCACTATAAAGCAAACCGGCTACACAATCAGTTTCTATCTTTTCCTGGCTACACTAGTCTTTGCCACCGGCTACACATATAGCAAATCCGGCTACAGATACACCTCATCCCGGCTACAACTTTAGCATCCCGGCTACACAAAAGCTGTATTCTGGCTACAAATTGTCTATTCCGGCTACAAAACCAATTCCGGTCATCCCCCCCATGTAGCCGCATTGGGAAAAGTATAAAAGGAAGGCCCAAACTGTGTTTCGGCATCCAGACTCATACTTACACACAAGTTCACATCAGGAACAATAAGCGCTACCAAGCTTTTGAAGAGTTTAATAAACATCGTTTATTTCATCAAAATTTGACATAAAATGTTGTCGAGTGAAAATAAAATCCCACTTCCACTTATAGCCTCCCTTTGTAGGACGAGTTTAAGTCATTACCCGAGTAGCGCGAAGACGCTAATTTTTAGTACCCGGGAGATACTGCGCAATCCATTTACATAGGACGGTAGCTTTGAGTAGCTACGATAGCAACGGCGTAAACTCATCCTATAGTGCAGTTTACAGTTTCTTTCAGAATGTACGATTTACATTTAAGAGTAATCAACAGAACGCACAGTTCAAAATACAACCTTCTGGATTGCTCTCGTGTTATTTTCTTTAATTAGGCATGACAACCGAATCAAAAGGGAAAAATTAGTACACAGCCTGAAATTGCTAAAAGAACTAAAAAGAATATGTTCAGTGATTATTGCCTAACACTCTGCAACTAAGTATATACTTGGTATTTCACGAGACTCCGGGTCTGCAGCGAAAGAAAGAAAATTATATGGCGCTTCGATGGAGTAACTAGCTGGTTTTCTCAATGACAAAGGTGTTACCTCGCTGTTGTTAGCTGGTCTACCATAGAGCTTTGTGTTTTGATTAGGACTTAGTGAACACATGCGTGAAGCGATCAAGAAAAAACACAATGGATACATGCGCGAATGGATTATAACTCTATTCTTTTACTGCTGAATGATGTTTTAAAATCTTATAGTCTGCTCAATTTTTTCACGATTTTTCGATTTTTGTCAATTACATCATAGAAAATCGCGAAATCGTGCAAGCCTAGGGTCACTGTGACCTTGACCGTTGACCCCAAAATATAGGGTTCTTCAAAACACCAAGGGTAACCTCCCACCCAGGTCACTTTAGTAGGACTAGAATTATCCCAACGGACGGATGGACAAAGCAAATGTTATATGCCACCCACATATCTATCACAATTAAGATCAGGTGGCTCTCTCACAAAAGTCAAAAACTCTGCCAGGAAAGTGTACAATTTCAATGCCTTTGATGAATTTACAATATAATGAACATTCTGTAAAATATTTTGAAATTATTTGACTGGGAGCTGTTGCTGCCATGCAGTCAAATGACATGTAAATTCAATATATTTAACAGCTTAAATGTACATGTCTGTATAGTTATGTAGCATGGATCGACCGGTCAGGTACGAACCGTCCCAGATAGTCTGGGTACAGGACGGCTGGGCCGAGTACGTCCAAGCATGCCCCCGGCCAACCCCCCCCCCCCCCCCACCCCCTAGGTAGGACGATATGCATGTGTAGAGTCGATTATGAGAGGAATGTAAAAAGACTAAGTCCGTGAGATTGCGTAGAGCGCATGTGCGGGCATCAGAGATTTCCTAACGACTCGTGTTAGTGTTGGGCAGAAAAAGGCATCTTAAACAGTACCGAGTTGGTACTCGTAATCATTTTAGATTGCATCTTTCTCGCCGTTCTTGGTCTCGATCGTGACCAGAATGAAGCGAGGACTCCAAAAACTCTTTGCCATTTTTAAATCGGTTAAGAATTGACATAGTTATGACTAAATGAGCCCACTTATTCTATTTTCAAAATATTAAACCCCATAAGCTTAGCGCATGTATGCTCTCAGTGCATGGGTACAATACCGCATCAAGTGACCCACTTCCCAGCCTCTGACACACGCTCGCTGATTGGCTGTAGCGTTCTATCTGTGACATCACAGGCAGTATATAAGGGGTAAAAAAATCAGAATCTCCAGCGGTCAGGTGGTGGTGAGGTGCCTGGTCTGAAAGAACGAGCGCAAGTTACTGCATTCAGTAAAGCAGATATCCAATGTCTGCTACGAATCCTTTCGGTTTTCAGACTTGTTTTCTTTGGGGTACTAGCCAGCACATCTAGCCAACACATCCGCAACCGCCAGTTTTTGTAAGCTCCCGGGAAGATATCACCCGGGAGCAATAACCTACTTACCTTTTGACATTTTTGACCGAAGTTATGGGAACATTGCTTGATGCATCGTGTGAGCTATTCGATGCATCTCGTCTTGTGAACCGTCAGGATGTAACAGCATTAACATTCATCCGTAGCCCGTCAAGAACTATAGGGCACTTTTCAACTTCCGCACCAGTACGGAACTTTCTAGACCACTCAGTTAAATTAATAACTTTTCATGTGGACTATCTATTAGCCATTTTCTTCCGCGAGGGATCATCTTCATTTGTCTTGAGAGTGAGCCGTATCCGTAGTATGTCTGCAGTATTCTCCTAGCAGCTAACCTCCGCATCGTGCCATCTCACGCTCCAATTGTGTTGCGCTTTCAACTATCGTGAATATGGGACTTCTTCCGTACCGATGACTAATAGGTACTCTGTCTTATATTATTATTATTGTATCACTTTTATGTAACAGGTACTGATGACTAATAGGTACCTCCCGGTAATTTAAGACCGCAATTTTATATTTTATTATTATGTATATATTATCCTCATTTTCCGTGCTTATAAGCACCGTAAGGTCGAGTGACCTTCTACACACTGTATTTTATAAAGTTAGTGATATGGCAGCAGCCATCCTGTTAAATTGTTTTGTTTATTATAAAAACTCTTGGAACGCAGTATCACTAGGCTACACTATACAGCAACAACATCCGCACCACCGTTCCCCACACAGCATCAATTTTACACTGAGGTCGCTGTTCATGTTCTCATTATGTGAACATGACATGCGGCCGACTAAATCTGGACTGTTCTAGCTCGATAGTATAGGTTTATAGTAGTAGGGACGATTACTCAGTAGGTCACTTTAGTAGGACTAGAATTATCCCAACGGACGGATGGACAAAGCAAATGTTATATGCCACCCACATATCTATCACAATTAAGATCAGGTGGCTCTCTCACAAAAGTCAAAAACTCTGCCAGGAAAGTGTACAATTTCAATGCCTTTGATGAATTTACAATATAATGAACATTCTGTAAAATATTTTGAAATTATTTGACTGGGAGCTGTTGCTGCCATGCAGTCAAATGACATGTAAATTCAATATATTTAACAGCTTAAATGTACATGTCTGTATAGTTATGTAGCATGGATCGACCGGTCAGGTACGAACCGTCCCAGATAGTCTGGGTACAGGACGGCTGGGCCGAGTACGTCCAAGCATGCCCCCGGCCAACACCCCCCCCCCACCCCCTAGGTAGGACGATATGCATGTGTAGAGTCGATTATGAGAGGAATGTAAAAAGACTAAGTCCGTGAGATTGCGTAGAGCGCATGTGCGGGCATCAGAGATTTCCTAACGACTCGTGTTAGTGTTGGGCAGAAAAAGGCATCTTAAACAGTACCGAGTTGGTACTCGTAATCATTTTAGATTGCATCTTTCTCGCCGTTCTTGGTCTCGATCGTGACCAGAATGAAGCGAGGACTCCAAAAACTCTTTGCCATTTTTAAATCGGTTAAGAATTGACATAGTTATGACTAAATGAGCCCACTTATTCTATTTTCAAAATATTAAACCCCATAAGCTTAGCGCATGTATGCTCTCAGTGCATGGGTACAATACCGCATCAAGTGACCCACTTCCCAGCCTCTGACACACGCTCGCTGATTGGCTGTAGCGTTCTATCTGTGACATCACAGGCAGTATATAAGGGGTAAAAAAATCAGAATCTCCAGCGGTCAGGTGGTGGTGAGGTGCCTGGTCTGAAAGAACGAGCGCAAGTTACTGCATTCAGTAAAGCAGATATCCAATGTCTGCTACGAATCCTTTCGGTTTTCAGACTTGTTTTCTTTGGGGTACTAGCCAGCACATCTAGCCAACACATCCGCAACCGCCAGTTTTTGTAAGCTCCCGGGAAGATATCACCCGGGAGCAATAACCTACTTACCTTTTGACATTTTTGACCGAAGTTATGGGAACATTGCTTGATGCATCGTGTGAGCTATTCGATGCATCTCGTCTTGTGAACCGTCAGGATGTAACAGCATTAACATTCATCCGTAGCCCGTCAAGAACTATAGGGCACTTTTCAACTTCCGCACCAGTACGGAACTTTCTAGACCACTCAGTTAAATTAATAACTTTTCATGTGGACTATCTATTAGCCATTTTCTTCCGCGAGGGATCATCTTCATTTGTCTTGAGAGTGAGCCGTATCCGTAGTATGTCTGCAGTATTCTCCTAGCAGCTAACCTCCGCATCGTGCCATCTCACGCTCCAATTGTGTTGCGCTTTCAACTATCGTGAATATGGGACTTCTTCCGTACCGATGACTAATAGGTACTCTGTCTTATATTATTATTATTGTATCACTTTTATGTAACAGGTACTGATGACTAATAGGTACCTCCCGGTAATTTAAGACCGCAATTTTATATTTTATTATTATGTATATATTATCCTCATTTTCCGTGCTTATAAGCACCGTAAGGTCGAGTGACCTTCTACACACTGTATTTTATAAAGTTAGTGATATGGCAGCAGCCATCCTGTTAAATTGTTTTGTTTATTATAAAAACTCTTGGAACGCAGTATCACTAGGCTACACTATACAGCAACAACATCCGCACCACCGTTCCCCACACAGCATCAATTTTACACTGAGGTCGCTGTTCATGTTCTCATTATGTGAACATGACATGCGGCCGACTAAATCTGGACTGTTCTAGCTCGATAGTATAGGTTTATAGTAGTAGGGACGATTACTCAGTAGGAGACATTTTGTGTTAGTCTCTTTTCCGGAGTAGAGGATATGTAACACCGCACTCTGGGTAGATAGTATAAATTGGCCATTTATCTTAAGGACTCCGTTATGAGTAGCTGTCTCTGTCTACGCTCACCAGCCTTTGGGCCTATTAATTATTGGGACGTCATTCCATCACCTTATTTAGAGTTAGCTCTGGAACTATTCGGGTTCCAGTGTGCCTAGAAATAAGGCAACGATGACCGCATACACCCAGCTACCCAGGCACACCCCTCCCCCCCAACCCACCCCACCCTCCACCAACCCTGTGTATCTTTGATAGAAAACCCTGCCAAAGTAGGAAGCACTGCGAAAATATATATATATATAATTAATTACTGGCCTGCAGTGCATCTCTGGGCGGTTTACATAACCCTAATGACAGCTAAGTTAGTTCCCCGGATATGGATCAGTAGCAATCCGTACCTGACACACTGGTGACAGAAAGGATCCACCTCCCCATCTAACTCTACCAGTGACTGGGTGCGGTCTTAGAACCCAACACGCCCTCCGGGGAAGGTGGCTATAATTGGATAGCTGCATCTTTGTCCCCACCTTAAAACTTAAATGTGCTTTTCAAACGCTTATGTTCCATTACTGTCCTTGTGATGTTATGTGTGGTCATGACCTGACGGTGACAGGATCATTATATGATTCCGGAGCTCTGATCTCATGATAAGTATGCACACGTCTACTGAGGGGGATGTTCCGTAGGGTGGCCTCACGGTCACCGAACATTCTCACCCATCCGACTTATATGTTAAAAAGGTTGTTAGTTTACGTTGCCAATAGTGGCTTGAACTAGACTTGGACCCAACAACTAAAATATAGGGTAGGCATTAGCAGAAGGCCCGCATAAATAAAAGCGGCAACTACTAACACAGAATCTTGGAACTTACATAAGATGGCGATGTTGAATTCTGCGGAAATCATCCACCCCACCTTCACGTAAAACAGCGTGCATCACAACAACCATATAGCTTCCCTAGGTTAACTCACTTACATAATTTGGCTTTACTAAGAGAGTGACCCTTTTTACCATCACTCTTCCTCCGCTTCGGCGTTGAAGGCATATTCCTGTGATGGAGGCCCGCGCGAGGCACTTTCCTCTCGCAACACAATAATGTTCCATAGGTGTTAATTTGGTTTATTTAAACTAGCTAAGTAGCCGCGCTAGGACCCTCCTTTGCGGGGATACCTCACGGATCTTACTCTGTGACATACCTCTGGCGAGGACCACGATGATGAGTTATCAACCCAGCCTCATATAATAGACCTCCTCCCAGGTAGCAGCAAACGAGTACGATTGTTTGACTGTTACCCCATTAATTATTGTATGTATTTCTTACTTATTATCTCCCGGCCGTAAAATGGAGCCGTGGAACCGTCACACCAGTGACACCAACAGTGTGGACGAGACGGTGAGGTTCAACTTTGGCGGCAATGGTCACACGGGCCCACTGGAATGTGAACGTTCCACCGGCTCTCGAAGTCAGTTTCTGTACGATCCGGCAACGCGCAACACCGAATCCGCAACCCCGAGATCCGCAGCTAACCAGTTGTCCCGCCCCGCTGCCCCATGTACCTGCGGTGCCGCGTAACGGGAACATACGGCGGATTAGATGCATGTGCCCGGAGGCTATAGTTACCTGTAAATTTAAATTCCTGAACTTTAAAAAAGTATCAAACTTACTTGGGATGACATTATCAAAATAAACCGCCAACAATCCATACAAGATGAAATCAAGAAACATCATCAGCAGTGGTGCATACAGAGGAAAGTCCCCGCTAGTCATGGTATCAAATGTCATTCCTTCACCACTCAGATCCAAGTACAAGCCCTGTATAAAAAATAACCAAGAGAAATCAGAGATTGCAGACCATCACCCAGTGATTTTTATCACATTGTAATAAGTTTCCATATTTCCAGATTTTTTCGCTTTTTATTTTCCAGATCTTTTCGGATCACGCCTGGCCAGGTTGTGGAAACAGTTTACGGTCACACCGTTGCCTGTGTTAAAATTTGATCCAAATTGGACAAGCAGTTTCTGTGATATATCCATATCCAGAATTAAACAAAATCACAGATTTCTTTTTTCACGAGAGAGTAGTTATACTTACCTCCCTAACACTCTATGATATTTCCTAAATATCGACCTTCACTCAATAACCCCAGATTAAAAATGATAGGTGCCCTTACTGGGCAGGTAGACAGTCTGCCGGATGCCAGCCCAAACCTTCCGCATGTGCAGAATGTCATTGCCTCAGCTTGACTATTGGCCGACACATGCACCTAAAAAGACTGAAGAATGAGCCTTTGTGGGGCGGAGAGGCTGGATCCGTGTTAGGAAGATAAGTATAACTACTCTCTCATGAAAAAAGAAATCTGTGATTTCGTTTATTTCACTTCGAGAGATATACTTAACTCCCTAACACTCTATGATATTGCCAGAAGTGAATTTGGCGAGAGGGAGGCGAGGTCAAAGCCCAGCTCATCCCTTGCATGTGTTGCGCATGAAGCACTAACATCTGAAATTGTGTCACACACACACAATCAGGCAATGATTTGAACATCGGATAACACAACCGATGGTGAGAGTAATGACCGTATGTCAAATGCGCACACCCCCCTCCTTTTGGGAAACAAGAAGCTATGGCCTGGTGCTAAGTACTACAGAACACGAGACAAAAGACTTCATTTTCGTATAATCTCAATAAATGAAACACATAATACACATGTACCATTACATTCTTATTAAGTAAGGGTAATACATCGTGACAATAAATTATGTAACAACAAAAAGCAGTACGGACCTTATGCATGTAAGCTGTATCCATCCAGTCCACATCAGTGAAGGAAAAATAATACATGATTATACTGTTGTTTCCACAATTAAAATGTGCTGTCTGGTGACAGTAAGTGCAACTTATCTACAACACATACACCTGATCATCTTTTCAATATCAACAAGGCAAGAGGATTAGTGGTGTCACAGAGGTAATGGTCGGTAAAACTTGACTCACAGTGCCACTGAGCTCCAGACATAATGTCATCCACCAGCACCCCGTTAAACAGGGCGGTGGACGCCGCTACGCCACGGACACTGTGAGCCTTGGCTAAGTCAACTTGTTTACCAGTTGCTGATTTGTGGCAAAATTGAATACATTCCACAATCAACCTAGATACATGTATAGTGTCTTTTGATGCCCTGCCGTGGGGGTTCAATATAAGACAATCATAATGAGGATGGGTCCGCCCGCCATTCCTGTGTACATTGTTTGTAGCTGTTTAATGCGCGGACTGGACACCATGCTTTTGAATTAGGATCAAACCTAGTTAAAGCTGGTAAAATAATTGGTTGACCTGGATATTTCAGACTGATTCTTAGCCATGAAATTAATCCTAGGCCTTCCCCTGTAAACACATAATAAATAGTCTGCCTCGGCAGATAAAGCATGAATTTCGCTTCTCCATCTTGCAGAGGCCGCAGCAATTAAAAATAGTTTTAAGTGTCAAAATTTCGTTAAAATGGGACTTAGTTGTTCAAAGGGTTTATCAGCTAGAACTTGAAGCACTAGAGATAAACTCCAAGATGGAATCGCTGGTGGATTTCTCGGTCTTAGATTACCCATGGCTTTTATTAAAGGGTTCAATAAACAGACTTTGTCACTTCCCCTATCAGCCAAGCAAGGATAACTGACATTAAAGGTGACTTGTAGTCAGCAATAGAGTTAGGCTTGAGGCTATAGGCATCATACAGGTGACAGAGGAAATCGGCTACTACCTGAATAGATGCATCCATTGGATTAACATCTCCATTTGAGCACCATTCTGCAAATCTATTGATTTTATAGTTATATCCTCTGGAGGTTGACCCCCTTCTGGCTTTTGCCATAAACATGGCTGTTTGCTCAGAAAAGCCCTCCTTAACTTTAGATTCCTTGACACCATCCACGCAGTCAATTGGAACATTGACGGGTTGTTGTGAAGGGACTTGCCCTGGAAAATAATATTGCCCATCAGAGGCAGAGGAACCAGATTGCACACCAGAAAGTCCAGCATATCCATATACCATGATCAGCATGGCCAATTTGGGCCGATCAGAAGCCCTTGGAACTCCTCCCGCCTGATTCTTTAAAGAATTTTCGGAATCAGGATTGCTGGTGGGAATGCGTATGCATACATTCCCTCCCAACTGATAGCTAACGCATCTGTTGCATAAGCTCTTGGATCTGGAATCGGAGAGACATACATGTACGCCGTCATCTTCGCATTCTTGTTTATTGCGAACAAATCTATGTTGGGTGTCCCCCAGTGGTCAAACAGACGATCCGGAACGCATTGATTTAGTTGCCATTCCATGGGCCAAACTTTCATACTTCGGCTCAATGAGTCTGCTAACAGATTTAGCCTTCATGGATTGTGAACTGCCTTCAAGGTGATCATACACAATGTATGATCCAGACACCAGCAAAGCAGTTTCCAAGTCATCATACAGAGACTGGGCGACTTTGTTCTGCCCTGGAGGTTTATGTAAGTCACCACTGTTGAGTTGTCTGATCGGAGCAGAACAATCATGCCCTGAACTTTCTTTAAGAAATGTTCCAGGCCCAAAACTACTGCTCGTAATTCCAGTAGATTTATATGTTCCTGTGACTGATCCAGATTCCAAATCCCTGGTACTGTGGCTTCTTTCAGGCAAGAACCCCTCCCCCCATCCCTCCATTGATGCATCTGTGTACATCGTTATTTGAGGGTGGGGAGGGGTGAGCATCAACCCTGCCAGGAGATTTTCTCTCTTCATCCACCATTGAAGGTAGTGAATAAGATGTTCCAACCTGTCCTCTGGGTCCACTGTGTCCAATGTGTCAAATAACTGGATAGGCTGCCTGAGGAATGACTGGTTCCAGAGAAACCATCAACCCCAGCATTCTCAAGTAAACCCGTGCCAGTACATGATGACTGTTGTACACTGACTGTATTACTGAGATGAGCAATTCTACTCTCTCTTGAGTAGGATAAACATATCCTATCTCTAGATCGAAGAACATTCCCATGTAAACAAACTTCTGGGATGGAGTCAGCTCTGATTTCTGAAAGTTTATTATCCAGCCTAAGCTTGTGAGAGTTTTCAAAACTATCTCCAGATTTGCTGCAAGACTTGATTGTGTGCTTTTAACAGCTAATCGTCTATGTAAGTGTGGATGGCTATGTTTCTCCTGTGGAGGTATGCTGTTATTGCAAGAACCACCCTGGTGAAGACGCGAGGAGCCGTGGAAATTCCAAATGGTAAAACTTTGAATTCCCACTGATGGCACTGGAATGCGAATCTCAGGTACCGACGAAAACTCTTCACAATTGGAATGTGGAAATAAGCATCCTTCAGATCTATTGACGCCATCCACATTCCCTTCTCTAACCCTGCCAACACTGTTTTGACTGTTTCCATCTTGAAACTCGTTGTGTCTATGAACTTATTCAATGGCATGAGGTTGAGAATTGGTCTCCACCATCGAGTGCTCTTTGTCACTAGAAACATGGTTGAATAGAAGTTCGGGCAATTTTGTGCCAGTTGAATTGCTCCTCTTTGTATGAGGGAATTTATCTCTTCGTCTATACACAACCGTTAATCTGGGTATCTTGGAATTTGAGTCCAGATCGGAACCAGAGACAGGTGAGATGGTGGGCCTATCGCCCAGTCAGGCTGGTACCTGGCTGAAAGCCAACGCAATCTAAGCGGTCCTGGGTTACCCGCTCGCCCTCCTGCTTGTGGAGGACCAATCGTCCTCCCACGGGTACACCTAGGGAGAGAGGTGGATGTAAGTAGTGCAAGAGTGGGACTGTCTCTGGTTCTAACATTGGTTTGTTTCTTGTGGAAACTGACTCATCAGGCACGATTACCACGACCAGATCCTCGCACGCCATGGCCTGCGCGGGTGGCTGCCTGGCTGCAGTACGCAGGGGTGCTGCACGAATGTGCTCCCTACGAAGCACCTCAGATTGTTGACTAGAGTGACTGTCTCTTGCAGGTGTCTACATCCCTCACCCCCAAAGAGACCAGGACCTGACATACATGTAGGCGCCCGCAGCAGCCTGTTGTACAAATCCTGAGATGGACACAACTTGTCTAAATGTCTGACACTTTTAGTCACCGCCCTAGTCATACAGTGCACAGCCAGGTTAATACCATCCTGGATGGCTTTCTGAACTGAGACAGGGCTTGCTTGGCACGATGCAGACGCTGTTACTATACCCTGTAACAGCTGGGAGACATGCGAGAGCGCCGCTATGGATGCTCTAGAGCTCTCCTCTGCATCGCGCAATGCGGTGTTTGCTGAGCGCAGCGAGCTCGAATACAGTGCTCCCGTGTCAGAACGGGAACTAGTCCACGTGTCCTCGCCCAGCGCTGCACGATCAGCAGCGCTCAGCTTTGGCACTGTACCATACTGTACTACTTGTATTGGCCAGCAACGATACGACACCGCCTCGCCACCTTGTGTGGGGGGGGGGGGCCTTTGCAAGCCGTCCATTAGGCTTAATGGACATCTCCGCGGCCGTGAATATAACAACTATATCTTCTGCTAATGGCAGAGATGGCATAGCAGTAACTGCTGGCTTCCCAGCCAACCACAGGCGCTGGTCCCGCTGGCTTGCCGACTGTTCTACACAGAGCTCTGGCCTAACGCTTACCAGCCATTGGCACACATCAGACCAGTCCTCCTCTGTGGCCACCTGTGAGTGCCCACGAGGGGTGCACATTCGTCCATCGTCATGCTAGCAAAGAGCACTAACCCGGGCTGGCCAGGGAAGGTACCGTAAGAGGTGGCGGTACCTTTCGGGCGTGGACACTCTAGGCTAGGCATGAGCCTGTGTCCAGCGGGCCAGGCACAAGATCAAGTGACGTGGCAAGCCTCCAGCCTGGATCATTTAGGCCAACTCCAGGATCCATTGGCAAGGCAGCAGGCCTTCCAAGATCTACTGAAGCCACCACTGATTCTGATTATTGGACCACGATGGACACCAGAATCAGCGGTTAGGATCTTTTGCTCGGGGGCAGATGAAGAAGATAATAAAGTACTCGGCCCAGGGAGCATGCCGCGAGGCAGCTCTGGTACCAAATCTTTTATTGTCCTTTTCATCACCCCCATCATTTCTAACCTGAAGACTCCATTTCTGAAGAAACAGAGGCCTTTCTCTTACCCTTGCCACTTACACTCTTCTTCGCACACTTCTCCTCTGACGACGCCTTCGCCTGTAACGACATAAATTCAGAGAATAAGTCGGCACCCCCCCCCCCCACTGTCTACAGACATCACATTTCAATAATGGACTGCAAGGTGAACATTTAACACAAAGGTGAGGAGCAAACTTTAGCTTGAGTGAACGGTTACAACCGGCACAAGAAGGCTTCTGAAAAAGGGACAAGGCGACGACATTGAGTTAGTTTCTTTTATAATTAATCTTAGAAATAAATTAATCAACTCATAAAGGAGAGAATTCACCTAGTATAGGCCTAAACAGGACGGTGAGAAAGATGAACAACCAGCCTCTATAGAGGATATCAATAACAAGAGGCCCAAGCGCCTGTGACGCTCACCTGGACCATTAACATTTGAACCATTTGCATTTATTAAATAGACATGGATAGTTTTCGGAAAATCCAAGATGGCCACCAAAAAAATAGACCAATTCAGATTCTCATTTGACATTTTGAAACCTACTGTCACAGAATTGTTCGACCCAGGTTTTGTTGAAATCGGACTATTGACTAAGGAGTACCATCTTTAAATGGTTCCGGATAATTTTCAGCAAATCAAAGATGGCCACCAAAACATTGATGTATCAAAATTTGGAGTAGATTTTCTAGAGGGCGGAAAATCCTAGATGCAAACTGGAAAAATTGACCAATCTAAATTTTGTATACATGTTCTGAATCCTACCACCATAGGGTCCTTCCAGCCAAGTCTGGCTGAAATTGGCTATGAAGTTAAGTAGCGTTTTAAACAATTTCCTGCCAATTTTCGGAAAATTAAAGATGACCACCGAAAAAATTGTCCAATCAAAATTCTGTATATAAGTTCTGAAGCATCCTTTTCTAGGGTTCATCCCACAGAGTTCGATTGAAATCGGCCTAGTGGTTAATGAAGAGTAGCCTTTACACTGATTTTCAGAAATTTTCAGAAAATCCAAGATGGCCACCAAAAAAATTGACCAATCAAAATTCTGTATACATGTTTGGAAACCTATTAGTCTAGTATTCTTGACACCAAATCTGTTTGAAATTGCCAAAGCAATTAATGAAGAGTAGCATTTCAAATGATTTTCAGCCATTTTTCGGAAAATTCAAGATGGCCGCCGAGAAAATTGACCAATCAAAATTATGGATATAAGTTCTGAAGTATACCCGTCTAGTATCCTTCCAACCAAATTTGCTTGAAATCAGCCATGTACTTAATGAGGAGTAGGCTTTTATCTTATTTCTCAATATTTTCTGAAATCCAAGATGGCCGCCGGAAAAATTGCCCAATCAAAATTCTGTATAACTTTCTGAAGCCTACCTCCCTAGGGTCCTTCCTGCCAAATTAGGTTGAAATCTGCTAAGTGGTTAATGAGGAGTAGCGTTTTAAAGCAAAAGTTGATGGACAGGCGGATGGACGGTCGACAATGGCATAAGCTCACTTGGCCATTTAGGCCAGGTGAGCTAATAAAAAATAATAAGGTTGATTATGACATCATACTTTCCATAAATAGAAACAAATGAACAACATCCAGGTGTAAGATGAATTGTATAAATACAAGAGCATACTAAACAGTAATTGAACACAGTAATAGCTCATCATAATGATACAGAGAAACAGTATGACTGAAAAATATTGGCAGCAAATAATCCAATATTTTCAAATATTTTACAGTGCCATAAAGCATAACTAGAGTGCTTGGGTCTTTAGCAAAGGTATACATGTACCACCATGTCTTGCTCTTGGAAGCTCCACCAGACAACCACTCTTCACCACCACTCACTTACTTATAAAGGGAGGGGTGGGACGCGAGGGCAGAATGACAAGCTGCCTCTTATGGGAGCCTATATCACTCTGAGCAGTCTTTTTTCCTAACATTTCATAGGGAAATAGTGGAGACAAACCCTCTTAGATGTGTACAAACCTCCTTACAGGAACCTGTGGACACAAGCATAAAGAGAGATTAATATTTTATGGTGCCAGATAATAAAGTTACCAGTTTTCTGTACGCCTATAACGTCTATACCATGTCACGCAAATAGGTGACACCGCATAATTAAGACGTAATTAAAACATAATCGTAATAGAGATCACCTGATAACTCGGTTCTGAAGTGGCCTCAGATGAATTATGATGATCAGACATGATAATCAACACTCTAAAACAACATTTGATAGATAATTGAGCAAAAACTAAGTGAAGTAGTGAATAAACACAAGCGACCAAACTACCCGGAGGGTCTGGTCTTATGTTTTACTAATTACATATACCTACCTCCTTGCATTACTATAGCTCTTTCCTTCTCTGAAGGGAAGTGTAGTAGGATGAATTTTTACAGCCATGTCTGATGGGTATTGTGGTTGCAGAGTGACTGAAGGCTTCTTCAGGAATCTCCATACTCTCTCTAATGATGAGATCCATAGTAATTCGTTTGAATGCTATATCTCAAATAGAGGCAATAAGAGGGTTAATCCAATATCCATAGCCACTGAGTAGGTCATTAAGCACAATGACAACCTCATTGGCTGATAGCTATCACATGACCATGTTGTAGCAACCAAGATTACATTCCTTTGATGTAGCCAGTCATACATGTACAATGTATAATCCAGCTTTAAGCAGATGCATGAAGAGGTAGATGATCTCGTCACTAATCTTCTGAAATACCCAAATATGACAAAAACTGACATATTCGAGTATACCCAAAGGCTGAATGATATAATGAATATCTTAGTTGAATATAACTAATCTAACAAGATATGACCATTACAATGAAGCCTCACGGCCCCCTCCCCCACCAAATTCGACAGAGGAGAGGCTTGAGGTGGGCTGTAATGCAAGGAGGTAGGTATATGTAATTAGTAAAACATACATGTACATGTAAGACCAGACCCGCCGGGTCGTCTGGTCGTTATTACTACATTACAACGTACCTTGTTACATTACTATAGTTCAAATACAGATTTCAACATTGAACAAAGTCCGGAGGGAGGCGAATTTTGCTCAAACTTGATGTAAAAATAGAGACAGGTACGAAGTTAGTAATAACAAGACGAGTAAGACACTATAAAGATATTAAGTCCCCAGATTTACTCTCAAAGCATCTTAATAGAAGTAAAAGAAGAAATAGAAGAAGATACAAAGAGGGATCATGCAAAAGGAGATAAATAAATAATGGTGATCAAAGTAAGATATGAAAGAAGTGAAATACATTCATGAAAGAGAAGCAATGAATTCACACTCACCACTAGAAAAAGCCTTATATGAATGAAGAAGATGAAGAATGATTAGAAGATGATGATGATGACGTAGGAATATGAGTCATGGTCCCTGAAGCTACTTTATGAATGTTTTTTTATAGAAAAAAGAAGAAGGACCAGAGTCTTTAAGATAGAAGTTAATAAAAGTATTTGCTGATTTCCAATTAGCAACTTGCATAATGTCATCTAGAGAGGAACCGTTAAAAAGAGCACAAGAGCTGGCAAGGCCCCTAACATCATGGGCCCTAACACCCACAATAGAATTGTCTTCAGGAGAAGCCAAGTCATGACAAATTTTGATGGTAACAAATATCCAATGAGAAATAGTTGTTAAAGAGGCAGGACGATCCACACCTTCAGAAAATGTGACCCAAAGATGTCTATTGTCGGATCGTTTGGACTCAGTGCGAAGTTTATACATATTAAGGGCCCTAACTGGACACCAGACAGAATCTCCTGGGGAAAAGGAGGAAAGTTTGTGAATTATAATAGGTTTACCTAAGAATTTAACTGACTGAGTTGTGGATAGAAATTCTGCACTAGGGTAGAGAATAATGCTATTCCCAGTAATTTCAAATTTATCAAGCTCCGCAGAAAGGGCATGAATTTTAGAACGATGGCTGGCGGAAGCTACTGCTAATAGGAATACTGCTTTAAGTGTAAGGTGTTTTAAACAAACCGAACCTAACGGTTCAAAGTGTTTCCCTGCTAGAACTTGTAGAACAAGTGACAGGTTCCAAGTACATGTAGGGAGAGGTTTTTAAAAGGGGGGGGGGGGCGGTCTAGAATTACCTATGCCTCTAATAAGGTTGTGAAAGTGTTTCTGAACTTGAACTGAAGGATCAGAAAGACACTGAACAAAAAGGATCAGCCCAAAACGATAAGATCTGATAGTATTAACTGAAAGTTATTTCTGATCAAAAAGGAAGACCAGAAAATCAGTGACTTGAGTTACAGAGGCCTCAGAGGGCAAGATAGAATGGTTTGAGCACCATCTTTTGAAAAACTCAAATCGAGTTTTATAAATGTTTCCAGTTGATGATCTGAGTTGGGTTGGGCGATTTTTCGATATTATCGTCAATATCGCGATATACCGAATACCGATACCGAAATCGTCATAATTACGAAAAATCGTAAATATCGTCAATACCGACAGGACGATATTGCCTTTTAACTGTGAGCATAATATAAATAACTAAGTTAGAAATGTCATACTCTTACCTCTATTCGGTCCAGTAATAGTCTTTAATTAATAATCTAGTCTTTGTCTAAGGTACTAAAAACTTAATAAACTCCAAAATAATCTGTGTTCATTTAATTCATGGTTTGTTTGCCTAATAAAATGATTTAAAGTACAAAATAATCCTTTGTTGTTCACTTTTCATAATTGCATAAATAGACGACGCCATGTTTTTTCTTGCCTCATTCTGAGTATTAGTCAGTGGGGAATACCATTTGCACTACCCACATTTCATTCTGATGACGTCATTACTACAGGTCAAGCTATTTATCCATTAGTCATTGATCTGCATGGTTAAACATTCTTCTGACCGTGAAAGATTTAAACTTTAAAACTTTTGAAGTCGATAGGAAACCGCACACACTTAATCCCTTATCAATACCACAGCTTGGAACGGTGGGTGAGGGGGCAGTTAATCTCTTGCTTTACCGTTATACGATTTTATGTTACTTTATACAATATATTTAGCATTTTTAAACGAATCAGATCAAAATTCATTCCACATTTAACATTACGGATTTATTCTAAGTGAGAAACGTCCTTAAAATAAAGAATTTAGGCCTAATTATTTCCAGTTTTCTATCAGTTGTGGCAGTCTTGGCTGCAGAGTTAACTGGGTTAATTTCACACATCCCGGTTACGCCTTGAGATCAATGGATAAACCCGCTAAGTAGTGAGCGAATTTGAATAGGTCTACAATGGGGCAAATTAGTATTTAATATTACAGACCAAGTAAATCTGATTTAATTGTTTCCAGTGTTCACGCTCGTTCTCGTTCAAAATCATGCAGTGTTATTTTATTAATTTTCATCGTCTATGCTAGCAGCGGCCGTGATAACAGCTGTCGGAATTCTGATTGGCTCAAGTATGATACGGCGGCCAATCAGATTTCGTTCTGCAGAATTCCTTTCTGCGCGATGAAGTTAATGCGTATTCCTTGCTCAATCTTTTGACAGTTGTCGTGAGGTAAAGCGTGAGGTAAAGATAACAAAAAATACAACACAAGAACAGAAGAAAATCCTTTATTTTTCTTATTTGTGATGAATACGGTTAGTTGCATTACATTCGTTGCTTTAAACTGTATATTGAAGGGTGTCAAAGTGTGGAATTTCGTGTATTAAATATGCGGAAATGGTAATCATGGCGATCTTAATTTATGGTTTCAATGCAACAAATTTAATGAAAATAACATGCAGACACCACCAATTTGAAATACATGTTATTCTATGTTTACACCCTAACTCCACACCTCACCCAAATGACGATATATCGTGATACCGCAGTATTTTAATGAGATACCGATATCGTCATGCCTTGAGCAATATCGCCCAACCCTAGATCTGATGGATTTTCCAAAAGTTCCTGAGATCTGACTGAAAATAGTGACGAAGAAGGTGGTAACTCGACAGCTTCCAGACTGAGTCGAAAGATTTCTGGATTCTGATGGAGGGTCCTGCCTCTGTTCTGGGACAATAGATTGTGTGAGACAGGAAGTAGCAGAGGGAGATCTAAAAGACGGTCCAGGACATTCGGAAACCAAGATTTTGTTGGCCAAAATGGCGCTATCAGTAGGACTACATAAGGATGTTGTCTGATCTTTCTGAGGACTAGAGGAATAAGGATCGTTGGGGGCATAAGCGAACATATCCCAAGACTGAGCTAGAATGTCCACTGAAAGAGCCATAGGTTCCGGAAAGGCAGATACGAAAGGTGGATATATTTCTGTTCTTGAGGGTGGCAAACAAATCTATAAGGGGACGATCGAACTGAAGGAAAATCGACTGGACTACAGCCTCTTTCAACTCCCATTCTATTTCTGGTATCCTGGAAGGGCGAGATAATTGGCCGGCTAGAAAATTCAGCTTGCCTGGGATGTAAGATGCTCGAAGAAAAATGTTGCGGGACTTGCACCAGTGAAGCATGATTATGGTCTCTCGACAGAGAAACTGACCGGGTCTCTCTCTGATGATTGATGAACGAGACCACTGTGAAATTGTCTGACCTGATAAGGATTGACATGTCTAGAATTAAGGGTTCCCAATGAACTAGGGCATGGAAAACAGCCTACATTTCTAACAGGTTGACATGGTAAGAAGATTCTTTGAGGGGACCAGGTTCCCGAGATCTTCCTGCAATCCCAAATGGCACCCCACCCCTCCAGGGACACATCTGTGATGATAATAGCCTGAGGGATTGGAAGGTGGAGAGGAAACCCTAATAAAAGGGATTGACGGTCTTTCCAAAACTGGCAATGGCTCAAGACAGAGAGTTTGATAAGAATTGGAATCTCTAGAGAATCTAGAGACTGATTCCAATGGGCCAGAAGATAAAACTGGAAGGGTCTTCTCATCAGAGGGGCCCACGGAATCACCTTTTCCACTGAAACCATGAGTCCTATGATCCTGAGAAAGGATCTGGCTGAAATTAATTGGCCTACCTTGCGAGATTGAATAGTGGACATTAACGAATGGACATTGGGAAGGGAGGGGAATAATCTCCCCTGAGCAAGGTCGAAGGTGACTCCCAGGTGGGTAAAAACTTGACTTGGGGAGAGACGTGACTTTTCCACATTGATGATCCAACCTAAATGAAGACAGACCTGGATAGCATCTGATACATCTACAATGAGGGATGCAGGATTGGAAGCCTTGAACAGCCAATCGCCTATGTAGACATGAATTGATATTGCTTGAAGACGAAGGCAAGCGGCTACCGATGACACTATTCGTGTGAAAACGTAAGGAGATGTGGTCAACCCGAAAGGGAGGCTGCAGAACTGCCAAACTGCCTTTGTACACAAATCGAAGGAACTTGCGGAATGCCGGATGAATAGGAACGTGGAAATACGGGTCTTTACCCCACCTGGAGAGATTGAATGATGGATAGAAGTGTCTCCATCTTGAAGGATGGACTCACAATCTGAAGATTGAGGGAATTCAGATTTATGATGGGTCTCCAACCCCCACCCCCCATTTACTTCTGAACTAAAAACATGGTTGAGAAATAACCTGGACTGTCTTGCCAATCCAATACCTCCTCAACCGCAAGTTTTGATATCAGAGATAGAATCTCCGATACTAGAGCCAAGAGCTTTTCTGGGCAAGAAGGAACAGGGTCCCAAGAGGAACGACAGAAAGAGAGGGAGGATTTACCTTCCAACAAGGATGATGGCCGTGATAAATGGTTTCTAGTACCCATTGATCTTGAATAAGAAGATCCCAGTAATCTCTGAACCTGGAAAGATGATTGCCTACTGGGATACTTGGAAAACTTGAAATAGTAGGGGACTGAAAGTTTAAATCTGCTGGAAGAGAAACAAAAGGGCCATCTCCTGAACTTAGGATGTCAAAAACAAGGATGAAAACGACCACTCGATTTACGAGAACCTCTAGACTGTTTCCTAAACGGAATTTGTGTTCTGGACCTATTGGAAACTACATGTACGCCGGAGTATTTATCCTGAACAGGAGACCTACATTGTGGAAAAGAAGATTTACGAGGAGACTTATCCCGAGAGGAAACTCTAGGAGGCGATCTAGAATGATTGAAAGATCTATTGGAATTCACAAAGGTCCTAGAGGGAAAGGAGGATTGATTATCAGAACGAGGAAACCTCTGAGAAGGGGATGATGAAGGGAACGATCAAACCGGGGTGAAAGAACATTTCCTAGAGGCCTGAGGAATACCAACTTTGGAAGAAATCTCATGAACACTTTTTAATCTATCCACCTCCTTCAAGATGAGATTAGTAGATTCTGGGCCAAACAATTCCTTACCAAAGCATGAAGTAGAGATAAGAGTGTCCTTAAGTTGTTGAGAAATGGCTAATAAACTAAGAGCTCTCTTCCTACGACAATTGTTGACAAAGCCCACCAGTCTAGCGTCTAAATTAATGTTAAATCTAGAGATATCAGCCATACAGGACAAAGCTGATTGAGGAATGGATTCACCCCGAGAGGAAACCTTAAAAATAGCTTCAGAAAGAAGAGCCGAGAAATTAGAAAGCTTAAATCTTAGTATACACAGTAGCGGATAGTTCTAAGGATCTAATCATGGCCGAATCAGAAAATCCACTTACCAGTATCTTTGATGAGATCCCAAACATCACCAAATAAAGACTTAGGTCTAATAGTACAAATGTAGCATCGAAGTCTGAAAGAGGAACTCTAATAGATGAAGCTAAATCAGGAGGAACCAGTGAAAAATCTGAAAAACATGCTTGCGGTGAAAAAAGATCCAAAATATCAGCAGAAAATTTGTTAATCGGAAGAACTCTATTAAAGGAAATATTGTCTTCAGGAACTAACGGAGATTTGTATGAAATAAGACTAATACGTTACGGCTGTAAATCAATATGAAGAGAATCTGCCATCCACTGATGAGTATTACACCAATCAACCTCAGCAGCTCTAAGAAGCAAAAATTTGGAATCAGATGGTCTGCCTGAAATTGGATCATGTGGTAAAACAGACTGAATCCTGAGAAGGGATAGAATCCTGAAAATCATCTACAATGGGGGATACTTCAACATCACTAGACAAAATATCAGAGACTAACGAAGGATGAATGGATGATGATGAAGTAGATGAATTTGCAAACCTAACCGTAGAACAATACGAAGAATGACGAAGAATACGCCTACATGTAGGAACAAGGGAAGAATCAAAAGATAGAAGGAAATCAACAGAGCTCCTAAAAGCAGTGATAATAGAATTACCAGAACTGTCCTTAGACAAGGAATAATCTTTACATGAAAGGCCAATAGCAGTAATTTCATTGACTAAGGATTCATTTAGATAGCAACTAAATAAATCCTGATTAACATTATCCTGGGACATATGATCTGAAGAAAAAGATGGATTCTGACCACTGGAAAAATTACCTGCTAATGATCTGGAAAGAGGCAATGAGAGATGATCACCAGATGAAAGGACAGGGAAATCTGAACGAGAATGATCAGATAAAGATTGACTAATGACTGAAATATGCTTAAGATTCTCAGAGTTAGAAAGATGAACGGCTAACTGAGTTAGAATTAACGCTACCGGCAGAAATCTGAGATCGAGACAGACCCGGATCCTTTAAAGGACCCGCGCACGGACCTGATAACCTCGAATGAGGCCCCAGGTCCTTTCTGGAATAACTAATAATATCCCAAAGAGGACCTGCCGACCGTCCAGAAAGATCCTTAGCTAAATACAGAGAGGAAGCCTGAGAATTCAATGCTGGCCCCGGATCTGGAGCCCAACTAGGCCCCGGGACCGGGGACACATGAGAAAACTGACATGATCAAAGAGCAAAATCTGAAGAAAAATCAAAAAAATATTTTGACACGCTAGGAGAACCCGTGCCCACTCTGGCCGGAGTCGGACCTGGGGCGGGAAAACCAGGAGACAAATTCAAAACTGATTCTGACAAGGCGGAATGATCGGTCCTGAGCCGGGCCTGGGCCCAATCCGGGGTGGGACAGCCAGCAGAAAAACTTGACACAAGGGAACCAGGACCCGGGAAAAAACCTGGGGGCGGGGCTGGGGCTGTAGTAAAACTGAATTCAAAGAATCCCTAACAGCCGGGGTAGAAGCCCGGGTCTGGACCCAAGGATGAAATCAGTAACCCGAGCCGGCCAACATCCCGCCCCAGGGCCGGGAAAAAACATGGGCCCGGGACCGGAGCCTGTACAGCCTCTAAACCCGGTGCCACCGCGGAGGCTGGACGCTGCCCAAGAGCCGGGTCCGGCCTACCCGATGGAACCGGTAACCTAGGCCGGTTAGAATCCAGACCCGGGGCCGAGAAAAAACCTGGGCCTGGGGCCAGAAGTCTGGCCGGAGAAATAGCAGATACAATATAAGATGCGATTGGCTTAGTAGAAGACAGCGGATGTGTGACGACCTGGACCACTCTGGTGGGAAAATTCTTCGGCCCAGCCAGTGACGATGTAGTAGTGACAGGAGATAATCCGGACCGGCTTGCAACCTGAATAGGCCCTAGACCTTCATCGGTCTGTAAGGGCGCAGGCAGCGGAATGTTGAGTGATGATGACGAAATCTGTGGCGGCATGACTGGCTCATGAACATGTCATCAATGAGGCGTAAACCGAGTTTTGGGGCTCTTGTTCCTCGGGTTCTTCTTGTTGGTACTTCTGAAACAGTGCAAACTGGTTAAACAGGAGTTATTCATTTTAGAAAACAAGCGCTTTCTAGGAACAGCCAGTTCCAATGCATCACCTCTAATTATTTCAGGAGATGATGCATTGGAGACTGACTGGTCCATGATCATCTTGTTAATCCTACTATCAATGGAAGAGTCAATTTTGCTCACCTGTTTCTGAAGGCACTCCATTGATAAAACAATTTTCTCCAAAATAATAGATGAATCAGATTTGACGTCAGTTTTGGCCTTTATATTAACCACAGACCCTAATGGAGAAGAATTTCCCGTGGTTTTAGAGGTCGCCCGAGAACTACATTTGTAGGTTTAAAAAAGGACATTCTATTAGCTAGTGACCATGACCTGCAAATAAGGCAGGAAGACTCAAAGGTACATGACATACACTTGGAACAAACATGTCCCACATAGTCCGATTTAAACGAAATCAAGGATTTCTTTTTTCACGAGAGTTGATACTTACCTCCCTAATACTTTTGATATTGCTAAATATCGGCTTTCACTCAATAAACACTCAGATTAAAACAGTTAGGTGCCCCTACTGGGCAGGGAGTCAGAGCGTAGTCTGGCGGATGCCAGCCCCACCACCGCGCATGCGCAGACTAGCACTTCCTCTGACTAATTTATTGGCTGATACACATGCAACTATTAAGAGCCTGAAGACCGAGCCTCTGTGGGGTGGAGAGGCCGGGTCCGTATCTAGGGAGGTAAGTATCAACTCTCTCGTGAAAAAAGAAATCCTTGATTTCGTTTATTTCACATCAAGAGTATATTTACCTCCCTAATACTTTTGATATTGCCAGAATTCGACAGTGAATTCGGCGGGAGGGAGGCGAGGTCAAAAGACCAGCTCATCCCTATACGCTTTTCTGCGTTTAAGGCACTTAAACTTCTGAAACTGTATGAAAAAACAGTCAGGATTTGACTAGCCATCGGATAACACCACCGATATATGAGAGATGACCGAATGTCATATGCGCTCCCCCCCCTCCTTCCTGGGAGGAAGAGTCGAATGACCTCAATGTCCTATACGCTCTCTACGTACAAGTGCCATGTACTACAGGACAGAGACGAAAAAACTCCCTTTTCGTATACTCTCAACAATGAACCACATAAATACACAAAACCACCATCATATTAATAACGGGTAACGTGACAAGACAATCAACAATGGACAACCCATGCACAAGACTGACCTTGTTGAAAAGGCTGCTGACATCATCTTCCCATTGGTGAAGAATGATGCAGTCCCAAAAAGGTGGTTGTTTCCATAAATTAATTGTGAAATATATAAGCAATGAGGAAACCTCTCCCAAAAAAGTGGTTGTTTCCATAAATTAATTGTGAAATATATAAGCAATGAGGAAACCTCATCAAAATATAAACCTAGTTATTTTTTCAAAATCGACAAGGCGAGAGGATTAGAGGTGTCACGGAGATAATGGTCTGTAAAACTTGACTCACAGTGCCACTGAGCCACCGACATGATATCATCCACAGGGACCCCATTAAATAGGGCAGTGGATGTCACTACGCCGCGGACACTGTGAGCCTTGGCCACGTCAACCTGCTTCCTGGTGGCGGATTTATGACAAAACTGAATGCATTCTACAATCCACCTGGAAATGGTGTCCTTAGAAGCCCTGCCATGGGGTTCAATATATGACAACCATAACGCCGACTGGTCGGTGCGCCACTCCGATGTACGTTGTTTGTACCGGAGAAGCGCCCGGACGGGACACCATGCTTTAGAATTAGGATCATATCTAGTTAAAGCAGGCAAAACAATAGGTTGACCTGGATATTTCAACGACTGATTCTTAGCCAAGAAATTAATCCTAGGTAGCAGCTTAAGGCCTTCCCCTGAAACCACAAAACGGTCATCCTCGGCTGATAAGGCATGAATTTCACTTCTACGCCTAGCCGAGGCCGCAGCAATTAAAAACACAGTCTTCAGTGTTAATAGTTTCATAGAAATGGAACTAAGTGGTTCAAAAGGCTTATCACCTAGTACTTGAAGCACTAGCGATAAACTCCAAGACGGAATCACAGGGGGATTCCTTGGTCTTAGATTGCCCATGCCTTTAATTAATACATTTAATGTATTTACTTCATCACTTCCCCTCTTAGCCAAGCAAGGAATAACAGACATTAAAGCTGACTTATAACCAGCAATAGAGTTAGGCTTGAGGCTATAGGCATCATACAGGTGACAGAGGAAATCAGCTACTACCTGAATAGATGAATCCATTGGATCAATACATCTTTTTGAGCACCATTCTGCAAATCTGTTGATTTTATAATTATATGCTCTGGAGGTTGACCCCCTCCTGGCTTTGGCCATAAACATGGCTGCTTGCTCAGAAAAGCCCTCCTTAATTCTAGATTCCTTGACAACATCCACGCAGTCAATCTGAACATTGACGGATTGTTGTGAAGGGCCTTGCCCTAGAAGATAATGTCGTCCATCAGAGGCAGAGGAACCGGATTGCAGACCAGAAGGTCCAGCAGATCCGTATACCATGATCGGCTTGGCCAATCCGGGGCGATCAGAAGCACTTGGCATTCCTCTTGTCTGATTTTCTGAAGAATTTTTGGAATCAGGATTGCTGGAGGGAATGCGTATGCATACATTCTCCCCCAGCTGATAGCTAACGCATCTGTTGCGAAAGCGCTTGGATCCGGAATCGGAGAGACGTACGTCGTCATCTTCGCATTCTTCTTCGTTGCGAACAAATCGATGTTGGGTTTCCCCCAATGGTCGAACAGACGATCCGCCACACATTGATTTAGTTGCCATTCCGTGGGTAAAACACTCATCCTTCGGCTCAATGAGTCTGCTAGCAGATTTAACCTTCCCGGAATATGAACTGCTTTCAAGGTAATCTGGTGATCCAGGCACCAACAAAGCAGTCTCCATGTCATCATACAGAGACTGGGCGACTTCGTTCCGCCCTGGCGGTTTATGTAAGTCACAACTGTTGAGTTGTCTGAACGAATAAGAACAATCTTGCCCTGAACTTTCTGTAAGAAATGTTCCAGGCCCAGGACTACTGCTCTTAGCTCCAGTAGATTTATATGTTCCTTTGACTGTTCCAGATTCCAAAGCCCTGATATCGTGGATTCTTCCAGGCAAGCTCCCCAGCCCTCCATCGATGCATCTGTATACACAGTCACCTGAGGGTGGGGAGGGGTTAGCATAACCCCCACCAAGAGATTCTCTGTGTCCAACCACCATTGCAGGTGATGAATCAGAGGCGCCAACACTGACACGTTCGAGTCCAGCGAACCTGTACTCTGGGTCCATTGTGTCATGAGAAATAACTGGATCGGCCGCCTGCGTAAGGCGGCCTGAGGAATGACTGGTTCCAATGAAACCATCAACCCCAGCATTCTCAAGTAAACCCGTGCCAGGACATGACGACTGTCGCACACTGACTGAATCAATGAGATGAGTTTCTGAACTTTCTCCTGAGTAGGAAAAACATATCCTGTCTCTAGATCGAAGAACATCCCCAGGTAAACAAACTTCTGGGATGGAGTCAGCTCTGATTTTGGGAAATTGATCATCCAGCCCAAGTCTGTGAGAGTCTTCAAAACAATCTCCAGACTGGCCGATAAACTTTCCTGGGTGTGCGCTTTCAACAGCCAGTCGTCTATGTACGTGTGGACTGCTATGCTTCTACTGCGGAGGTATGCGGTGATCGCAGGAACCACACGGGTGAAAACCCGAGGAGCCGTGGAAATTCCGAATGGTAACACCCTGAATTCCCACTGTCTGCCCTGGAATGCAAATCTCAGGAAGCGACGGAAACTCCTGTGTATGGGGATGTGGAAATAAGCGTCCTTCAAATCTATCGATGCTGTCCACATTCCCCTCTCTAACCCCGCCAACACCGAGCGCACAGTCTCCATCTTGAAACTGGGCGTCTCTATGAACTTGTTCAATGGCTTGAGGTTGAGAATTGGTCTCCACCCTCCGGTGTTTTTTGTTACTAAGAACAGGGTTGAATAGAAGCCCGGACACCTTTGTGCCGGCTGAATAGCTCCTTGTTGTATGAGGGAATTTATTTCCTCCTCGATACACAACCTTTGCTCTGGATCTCTCGGATTTGGAGTCCAGATCGGCACTAGAGACAGTCGCGATGGCGGGCCTGTCATCCAATCGGGATGATACCCGACTGAAAGCCATCGCAAGACTAAACGGTCCTGAGTTAACCGTTCCCACTCTTGCATGTGGTCGGCTAGCCGGCCTCCCACTGGTCCACCTAGGGATAGAGGTGGACATAAGGAGTGCAAGAGCGGCACTGTCTCCTTTGCCAGAAACACCGGAGCGGTTCTCACCGCGGTAACCGTCCCATCAGGAACGATTACCACGCCCAGATCCTCGCGCGCCACGACCAGCACCGCGCGCACCTCAGTGCGCGGGCGGCTGCCTGGCTGACTGCGCCTGAGGAGCCTGCGCCCCCCTCGCTGCTGGCCGAATCGCACGCGGTCGAGGCCAACGCTGCGATGGTGGTTGGCCTCTGACCTGGCCACCACCACCTCGAGCCTGCAGGGGACGATACCCAGGGGGTGCGGCGCGAACGTTAGCACGACGAAGCACCTCAAACTGCTCGCGCAGCGCCCTCTGGTTATTTACCAGAGTAACCGTTTCCTGGAGGTGCCTACATCCCTCACCTCCAAAGAGACCAGGACCTGTCATAGGCGTACGCAGTAGCCTATTGTACAGGTCCTGGGACGGGCACAGATTGTCCAAGGCAAATGTGTGCCTTGCCCGGACACTCCTGGTCACCGCCCGCGTCATACAGTCCAGAGCCAGGTTGATACCATCCTGGATGGCTCGCTGGACTGTGACCGGACTTGGCTGGCGCGATGCGGATGCTGTTACTACCCCTTGTAACAGCTGGGAGACGTGGGACAGAGCGGCAATCGAAGCCCTCCCACTCTCCTCCGCATCACGCAACGCGGTATTTGCTGAACGCAACGCCTTCGAACACAAGACTCCCGTGTCAGAACGGGAGCCTGGCCGCGCATCCTCACCCAAAGCCGCGCGGTCATCCACGCTCGGCTTAGGTACCACACCGTACCGCTGGTAATCCAGGGGCACGATGCGGCAACGCCTGGCCACCTCGCGCGGGGCCTTCGCGAGACGTCCACTCGACTTAATGGACGTCTCCGCCGCCTCGAACATGTCAACGACATGCTCTGCCAGCGGCAGAGAAGGCATAGCATTAGCAGTAGGCTTACCAGCTAACCACGGCCTGTGGTCACGCTGGCTAGCCGACTGCTCCACGGGCAGATCTGGTCTAACACTCACCAACCACTGGCAAGCGTCAGACCAATCCTCCTCCGTGGCTAGCTGCGAGCGCTCTACAAGACGGGGGCCTTCTTCTTCCTCCTGAGCGCAAGCAACAGAGCTTGACGGCGGATACGCTGATATCCCTGGCAAGCCAGGGAGAGCATGCGGGCCTGACAACACCGGCATGCTAATCTCACTGGCTTGACCAGGAGCAGGCGCCGTGGTAGAGCGCGGGGCACATACCGCCCCACCACGGCCCTGGCCGGCACCAGCGACACTCTCGGCAAGCCGAGGTATGCGGTAACGCTGGCCCTCAGCGCCCAGGGCCACAGTCTGAACCGTGGATTCTACCCCTGCGTGAGTAGAACCGTGGAATAAGTCGCCTGTATTCCCCGCGAGGGGTGCACAGACGTCATAATCCATGGCCACGTCCTCAGACGGCGACCCCAACAGGTAATCCTCATCCTCCTGGCCAGACAGATTAGACTCCGGGTCAGCAAAGAGAGCTAACCCGGACTGGCCAGGGAAGGTGCCATAGGAGGTACTGGCACCCGCGGCGTGCGGATACCCCTGGACTGATAAGCAGCCCGCGGGTTCCAGCGACAACCGTCCACGGCCCCTCGGCGCGGCACTAAGCCTGCTGCCAGGGTCGTGGAACGCCCCCTCTAATGGGGCCACCTCTGAATCTTCGAACAACGGAAGCGTACTATGGAAAGGTGATTCAGAGGTGGGGATTACCTGCTCCGAAGCAGATGATGAGGACAGCAAAGGATTTGGTCCAGGAAGCATGCCACGAAGCAACTCTGGAACCAAATCCTTTAATGTCCTCATCTCTCCCAACATCTCGGTCCGGAAGGCCTCCATGTCCACCGCGGACGAGGCCTTCCTCTTACCCTTCTTACTCACACCCTCTCTTTTCTGCTTCTTCTTCTCCTCCTCCACCACCTTGTCCTTCGCCTGCAAGCACAAGAATTCGGACATTAGCTCGCCCCCCCCCCCCCAGTGCTTACATATCTCGCAATTAAGCATGGGACCACAGGGGCTACACTGATAACAGAGATGAGGCACAAACTTGTCCTTCAAAAACTGTCCACAGGACGCACAACCAGGTCTCTGAAACAGGGCAAAGGACGAGGAGTATGAGCAATCTAGTTAAGCTCAGAAACTCACCAACTCAAGAGAAGGAAATGATCATAAAGATCAATATTCATCAGAAAACCAGCTTTGGACAAACTTTAATTGTTAATAAAGAGCAAGGCTGATTATGACGTCATTAATCCTATGACAGGATAAAATCGATCCCTAACAAACATCCAAGTGCAAGGACGAATTGTATCTCTAACCAGAACATGTGCAGAATGGACATTTCGACTACACAACCATCAGATATATACTGATAACAATGGCAAATACTGTTAATTATCTCCCTTTCCTCTCTAAATAATTAACATCACCTCATATCAATAATTAGATACCTGACACTTTGTATAGACAAACCATCCAACGTGATGAACTGGAGCACTCCACCAACTGAACGCCTCCTAACTCTCTCCACCTCTAGGGGAAGGAATTGGATCAAGAGGGCAAAGTGAGAAGACCTTTATACTAGGCCTCTGACTCACTGGACATAAAATTTTTGGTTAGATAACCTAACAGTATTAGTAGTAAATGGAACCATGGTGGAGAGAAACAAACCCTCTGCTGATGTGATGTCCATTACATATCGTCACACAGACCTGCGGACATAAACACAAAGAGAGATTAGTATTATATAGCACCTAGTTGAAATAAACCAACTAAACAAGGCGCTTATCACGGTAACCGCGAGTCCCGGAAACACATTACACCGGGGACAAAACTCGCTAATTTTACTAGAAGTCACCTGATTTAAGGGTCCTGGGCCCTCCTCTGGCGAAGTCATCCTTTCTGCCATCTTTATCAGGGATAAACACTTCCAAATTCACACAAAAAGACTATGAATTGAGTAAAGAAAAGCTCTAGCACAAAAACATGTGTAGACTCTCTGCCAATAAATTAGCAAAGAGGAAGTGCTAGTCTGCGCATGCGCGGTGGTGGGGCTGGCATCCGCCAGACTACGCTCTGACTCCCTGCCCAGTAGGGGCACCTAACTGTTTTAATCTGAGTGTTTATTGAGTGAAAGCCGATATTTAGCAATATCAAAAGTATTAGGGAGGTAAGTATACTCTTGATGTGAAATTATAAATCTCTGGCAGCTGCCATTAGAACATCGTATAGAGATTTCTTTCATTCTTCTCTTTGACTTTCTCCTTCGACCTCTTCAGAGACTTTCCCGGATATGAATCGTAAAAACATTAAGATCCGATAGAGCAAAGCTCTGAATATTACTCAGAATTAGCCGCGCTAATACCAACATTTACAAAAAGAGACAATTATTTAGTTTTCTTTTGAGAGAGAGAGTATGTTAGCGAGATCATATCAGGATTCATGCTCAATACCATACAAGTATGACAATACAGTAGCTATACAAGCCACTGTTAATAAAGAAGCACAAATAGACAGCTCATATGTCTAAACACTCCAGACGCAAATAGCCAAAACTGGTAACGCGTCTACCACGAAAATAGAAATGATCATTAAAATCATTCTTATAACACCATAACCTACAACCACTTATCGTGGGAGGTTTCTTCCTTTTATCAGACATCTTATGATCTTTAGTCACGATTTTTAAATCCACAGACTGATTTAAATAAGTCTTAACCTTATAAATTAGCTGCAAAATTTTCTACACCTCCGAGCAGAGTAGGAAAAGGAATGAAATCTTGGTTGCTACAACATGGTCATGAGATAGCTATCAGCCAATGAGGTTGTCATTGTGTTTAATGACCTACTCAGTGGCTATGGGTATTGGATTAACCCTCTTATTGCCTCTATCTGAGATATAGCATTCAAGCGAATTACTATAGATCTCATCATTAGAGAGAGTATGGAGATTCCTGAAGAAGCCTTCAGTCACTCTGCAACCACAATACCCATCAGACATGGCTGTAAAAATTCATCCTACTATGCTTCCCTTCAAAGGAAAGCTATAGTAATGCAAGGAGGTAGGTTGTAATGTAGTAATAACATGTGGTTCAGGCCAATAGTCAAGAAAGACGGCACAAATGCTTTATAATATAATGGGTTTAACCATTTCAAAACCGGCCTCTGGAATAGTCTTGAGGAATCCCCATTTGCAGGCCAAGAGGTAACCAAGCCAGTCACTCCAGGGGTAAATTTCCAAAAATAGTTAAACTCATTCTGGATTATGCTCTGCATTAACACTAGCACAAAATGCGTATAACACTTTAATGGGCAACATCAATAAAGAAAATGAATATATTTCCTTATTGAATGTTTAGCTGCAGACCAAGACCATTTTTGAAAATTCATCATAGGAATGACTGGCTCACATATCAAGCCTGTGATAAATTTTCAAATATAGTCTTCACTTGGCCTGAAAATGGTCATTCCACAAAACCATTGCAGACGCCGTTTTCGGCCATCTTGACCATTAACTGTCTCGCCGCTGCAAGCCAGCAAACAATAATTTCATTGAGCAAAGACTTGCTGAATATTTTGAAAACAATTTGACTTAGCCACCAACAACTTTTACTCAAATTGTTTTCAAAATGTTTAGCAGGTCCAGAGATATAACCCTTGGCATATGTCGTCTGCAACAACTCAGCGTTCAGACAGTTAAATGGTTATTTAGAATGAGTACCTACCCGATCCATTGCAAGTGCCATTGCGACAGGTGACAGTAAACAGAGCGCCCATTGTCCAGCAGGACCGACCGTATACTGAAAGCCAGTAGGTGTGTATGTCCGAGTTAGACTGACCGCTAAGTAAAGCACGCTTATAAGCATTGATGCCATACTCGAGACGACACCAGCAGTTGTAGCTTTATTGAAGAACGGCGTCACCATGAACGATACATTGATTATTGACAAGCCATAGAGAACCAACATAAGGAACAGTATAAACAGGTTACTGTGTTCAAAAAACTTTGCTATTAGCGCTATAATCACGACAAGCACGGAGACAATAATGATGATCACTGCGTATATGCTACCCCAGGCCAACCTGAAAGATAAGATTAACCCTTTAACGCTCATATCAGCCAAAAATGGCTTCTGCAGTGGTCTTGAGAAATGTCCATTTGCAGATTAAGAGAGGACTATTTTTGAAAATTTATTACTGGAATGACTGGCTCGATAACAGAGCCAGTCATTCCTGTGATAAATTTTCAAAATAACCTTATCTTGGTCTGCAAATGGACATTTTCTATGAAAAATTTAAGGGTTAAACAGTATTTACATGTACAATGTACATTGTAACAACAGCAACATACATGTTTTGTATGTTATTGTAGGAGAATACTAACTGATGGAATTACCAGTCTTCCTGAGTGATCCCTATCAATCGAAAGGCTACAGCCAGTTACATCCTGGCTACAATCAAGTACAATTAACCATCAATTTCGTGTAGAGACCTGGTAACTGGAGACCAAGAGTATAAAAGCAGATGCAAAACACTGCACCGACATTCAGATTTTGATTCTAACTTAGGATCAGCGTCTGAACCAACCAAGTTGACCAGACTTATCAGACGGATATTTTATTGTAGGCTTTGTGCTTTTAGAGATTGCGTAGCAGTTCTTTCAACTGAATAAATTCCCAGCAACATTGTCAGTAGAAGAATTCATTTCTGGCTATGGCTAATAAACTTCTATGTAATCTCCACTCATTTTTAACTAAGCTCTGCCTACTTAGTATGTCCATTTGAATGGACTTTACCACTTTCAATCCTGAATTTGCAGAATCCCAATTTCAAAATACCTATCCACTGGCAGATACATGTACATGTAAGCTGTTGAATATTATGAAAACAATTTGACAGCGAACAGCTCGCAGTCAAATTAGTTTCAAAACATTCAACAGAATGTTTATTAAATTGAAAATTCACAAAAGAGATACAAATCAGATGCTTACTCAGGGCTAAAAATTAACTTTTTTAAATTGTGATCCATCCGGATCAGTACACCTGAAAATTCACAGATCCCTGGAATTCAGTATTGATCCGTACTAACAGTAGTACTACACAGAATATAAAATTAATCATATGTTCTGAATGCTCCATTTACAACATTTTATTATGATAATTAATCATTTCATCATCAAGAAGAAGTTAAAATGTTTGCTTACTTAATGTCCATTTGCAGGCCAAGAGAAGACTATTTTTGAAAATTCACCATTGGAATGACTGACTCGTTTATCAAGCCAGTCAATCCAGTAGCATATATTACAAAATAGCTTTCTCTTGCCCTGTAAAGGGACATTTCTTAAGAACATTGTAGAGGCCATTAAAGGCTAAAAACACAACAGATTACACCAGCTGGTTGATGAAGTAAGCTGTAAATCTTGTTTGAATATTGTCATAAAACTACCTCTGTTGAAACAGTGATCCAGCCGGATGAAATCCTGTCCTAAAGCTGTGATCTGTTACTGATCCGTATGCGAAAAATGCCTACGAATCAAGGGATCGGTGGTTAATTTCTAGCCCTGCTTACTGTCTGACCTTTGTCGCTTTCATGACGGACCTACATTATTTAACCCTTTAAGTCTCGAATTTATTCAAGAAAATTTTAATTTCTCATTTGCAGATCAAGAGAAGACTATTTTTGAAAATTTACAACTGGAATGACTGGCTCGGTCATTGAGCCAGTCATTCCAGTTGTAAATTTGCAAAAATAGTCTTCTTTTGGTCTGCAAATGGACGTTTCTCAAAACTGTAGTACTGCAGAGGCTGTTTTTAGCTGATATGAGTGCTAAACGTTTAATTGTTATATCACCTAACAAGTCACACGTCTTGATTAGGACGTGTTACAGTACAAAATGTAGCTACTGGTTTGACAGATTAGATCCATTCACTACTAGTATCTGTACTGACCAGAAAGCGGAGTCTTTCATTCCCATCATACGCATTCCTTCCTTGATCTTACGCTCCTTCTCTCCAACCAGATTAACGGTCAAGAAGTTGATGAACGGTGAATATGCAAGAACAAAGTACATTGAGGACAGTATAAGAATATAGGAGAAGTTTTGTTGATATGAAGGCATAGGCATCTGTTCCAGCAGAACATCGGGTGGTTCGATGTCGGGTTTCTCGGTTTGGACCTGTGAAGGAAAATAGTGTAAGAATAACAAGCAGGTCAAATCTCTGATTCTAAGTCATCTAACTTGGATAAAACCTCAAACCCCTGATTCTTCATTACAGCTCCCTAATAACTTCAAAACCAAAAGAAAAACAGAAAAAAATAAACAAGACCCAAGGTCACATATGATGTTGACATTTGACATTGTGAATTCGTGAATGAAAAACAAAATCTTCAAACACATACACAAGCAAAAACAAAATCAGTTGCTGTCTCAAAACTTAAAGGCAAAATATTAGACTGTTCACAACTGGTTATTCATATTAACTAATCGTTTAGCGTCTCTCATTTAACCCTTTAAACCTCGAATTTGTCTTAAAAACTTAAATTTTCTCATAGAAAATGTACATTTGCAGAACAAGAGAAGACCATTTTTGAAAATGTACCACTGGAATGACTGGCTCGGTTATCGAGCCAGTTATTCTAGTGGTAAATTTTCAAAAACAGTCTTCTCTTCGTCTGCAAATGTACATTTCTCAAGATCACCGCTTAAGTTGTTTTTGTTAAAGGCTTAATGGTCAAGCCAGCAAAAGACTGTCTCCGCAGCGGTCTTGGAAAAGTCTATCAAAAAGCTATTTTTGAAAATTTCTAAGTGGAATGATTGATAGCTGAGACAGTCATTCAAGTTGTAACATTTCAAAAATAGCCTTCTCTTGACCTGCAAATAGACATTCGTTAATCATATAGTTTGATATTCATAACCAATTTTAATTATTAAAGGGTTAAATAATACGAGTTACAATGTACATGTATTTCCCAAGATGTATGTCATAAGTCAAGCACTAACCGTCTGACTGCCGAGTTTTTCAGACGACATATTCTAGAGGCGCCATAATATAAGAGTAAAACCGATATATTGAATATTATGCTCATTTTTGAAGTTTCTCTTGACACCTATTTAGTACATGCGTTTTCTATTGACTTGATTGGTGTCACATGTCTATTTCGCTGAAATCACCTCCAAATATTAACTGTCTGTTTGATGAATTTCTGCAGACTACATTTTCCACCATCAACATTCAATGAAATTGTTTTCTAAATATTTATCAAGCCCAGAGTTACTGCCCACAGAAATTATTGTCTTGTGGCTCACAGCAGGCAGACAGTTAATCATGACGTCCTAAGCATTTCTATGTATCAATTAATTTCATCGTGACAATCGTATAAAATACGGCAACATCAACAGCCGACTAACATCAAACATTACTGCTGAAATGACTCATGTGACGTCACTCACTACGACGTAGTAACTCGCTAAGCTGGAAAATAAGAAAATTTACCAAATTTCTTTTTCACGTGTGAGATGACACACTTACCTCCCTAACACTCTAAATTCAATAATATTCAGAATTATACAAAGTTAGGTGCCCCTAATGGGCAGGTGGATGTACAGTCATGCACATGACAGACCCCACCTACTGCGCATGCGCATACTGGTACTTCCGTTACTAAATATTGACTGACATAGAAGCAACTATCCAAATAACCAAAGGACCAGGCCTACAGTACGTGGGGTGGAGAGGCCGGGATCCTGTTAGGGAGGTAA